>OX578149.1:112469990-112674990 GCA_951213105.1 Amaurobius ferox | reverse complement strand
TTCTTTCGTCCCCCCCCACCCGGTCCCACCCACCTCGGTTGATGAAGTGCTAGAAATCATTCATAAACTAAAGAACAAAAAATCTCCCGGAATTGATAAGATCTCTAATAGGGCCCTTAAGGCCCTCCCCCTTAACATTATTTTTTATATTGTATTAATGATTAACGCCATTCTTAAATTTTGTCACTTTCCCTCCTGCTGGAAGACTGCCGTTGTTATACCATGTTTAAAGCCCGGTGCGGACCCCTCTAACCCTGTGTCCTACCGCCCCATCTCCCTCCTCCCTTCTCTAAGTAAAATCACCGAAAGAATAATTCAAACTAGGATTTACAAATTCATTAGCGACAAAGATATAATTATCCCGGAGCAATTTGGATTCCGTCCCTTGCATTCCACCACCCATCAGCTCCTCAGAGTAGTTGAATACACTGCTAATGCAATCAAAAATAAAAATCAAGTTGGTGCCCTTCTGCTGGATGTCGAAAAGGCATTCGACAAGACGTGGACCACCGGAATAATCTATAAATTAATACAACTTAACTCCCCCCCCTACATAAAAATTTTAAACTCTTATCTTCTAAACAGGTCATTCCATGTACGTACCCTTAATACCCTCTCAGATATCAAACCCATCCAAGCAGGAGTTCCACAAGGATCCATCCTTGGGCCCCTTCTTTTTAATCTTTATGTAAACGATATCCCCCGCTCCCCCAACACCGCCATTTGCCTATATGCAGATGACACCTGCATAATTTCCTCAAATAGAAACATAAATTATCTGCACTCCCAGTTGCAAAGTCATATAAACATACTTATCAATTTTTATGATAAATGGAAAATAAAGATCAATGCAAACAAATCTCAAGCTGTATTTCTGTCCGGTGCCCGTATTCCCCCCCCTTAATGTTTAAAAATCAACCTATTCCCTTCTCGCGTACAGCCAAGTACCTCGGCGTCCATTTGGACAGCCGGCTTACTTGGCGTACGCACTTTGAGTACGTTATAAAGAAATCCAGAAAACTCGTCGGATCATTAAACCATCTGCTTTTCTCTAAAGAACTTGATGTCAGTAATAAAATCCTTCTATACAAGAGCATAATGCAGCCAATTCTTTTATATGCATGCCCAATTTGGGGGTATGCATGTAAAACGAATATACAAAAACTCCAAACGAAACAAAACCGCATCCTTCGGAAAGCTCCTCGCTACCTGCGAAATGATATCATCCATAAAGATTACAAAATTAAAACTATTAAACAGGCTATCAAAAAACAAACAAAAAAATTTTTTCGAGACATACCTAAAATCCCTAATGAATCTTTGTTTAATCTTCAGGATTATGACCCTCGGGCGAACAGAAAGCGTCCCCGAACAGTCTTGTATGAACCTCCTTAGGATTTGATTGTATCACTCGCATTTCCAGTCTGCTTATTGTGCAATTCTCTTGTTAAATTTTTCATACTCATACATCTATTTCACTAATTCTTCCCCCCCTATTTTGTAAATTTTCTTAACGTAGCTTGTTGTATTTCAACTAGCAGCTAGATGGCAGCACTGTTGCACCCCTGTTTTCACTCCCCTTCCAATAAGGAAGGACCGGACAATGCTGTCCTTTTTGAACGAATCAGATTACGTTGCTCAAATGATTGTAAGTGTACATACATAATCCACAGATTGGAGGTGAAAGCCCTCGGGCTAGGTACTCATGCACGTGATCAACATCTCCTCGTTAGGGTATTTGCAACAGAATCATCCGAAGAAGAAGAAAGTGAGGAAGAAGACGTCGAGTGTGAAGACCAAGGAGTGGGAGTGAGCATCAGAAATTACTCTGAAGTTTTTAAAGTGTTAGACGGACTAAAGTCATTTTCCTGTAAGCATAATGATGGAAAGGCATTAAATTTAGTTTCACAACTTGAAATAAACTTCAAAGGAGAAGGACTGGTGGCTATAACCCATCAAACATCAATTGATCAGTTCTTTCCCCGAAGGTAAATAAATTCAAAATACTGTTAACCCCCCGATGAAAGAAAATTTTAACACTGAAAAGGTACAAGGTAAAAATCTAATCAGGTATAGTATCAAAAACAATGTTCAACCACGCTCCCCCCCCCCCCCCCAAATAAAGAAAATCAAATTTCGGCTACGTGTTTGTCAGTTATGTTTTCAAATTGTTTTATGTTCTCAAAAATAGGTATGTTTCAGTATGAGGTTTTTTAAAACGATTAATGTCGAAAACCCAGACAACCCGACTCGCCCTAGGTCACGAGCAGCAATTTGAGTGGCCGGAATAAAGAAGAGGGGGAACCCGGGTTAAAAACGATTAATGTGTGATATATGATCTAATTTAGAACGATCCTCTCTTTTACGGTCACCCCTCGTTTACGGACACATTTTTCTGTCCGGAAAGTGATCGTAAATGAGAGGTTCCACTGTATATATATATATATATATATATATATATATATATATATATATATATATATATATTATCTTAAATATTAGGAACCTTAAAGTGTGAAACGACTCCCATCGAAAAATACAATCCATTAAGAAACATAATTAATTAATGAAGTCCTAAACCCATGACAAAACGTATGTGTTTCGCCAACAGTGAAACCAGATATTTTCTAAATCAATAGTATTATTTACACCAAAGCAACAAGGATTATCAAAGAAAAATAACATATTTTTCAAGATACTGAATCTTCATCAATTTCGCGTCATTTTTGAGAATTTTATGGAGTTCTCAGACAGCAGCCAAGTTGGCGATATTTTAAAAATTGGGTGCCATTGTCGTCATATTTATAACCAAGATCTACACACAGAAGAATATACAAACGATAGAGTGGTTATTTTATATATAAATAATAAAGCCATACGATAATGATAGTAACACTGAATTGTCCCGTACATTGAATTTGTATGATTTATTTACATTCACGTACAAATTCCACATTAAAATACAATTGATATTTCATTCCGGGATAATATTACTATTATGGAATTGTTGAGTGCCACAGAGCAAAGCTATTACGAAATGTATCTTCCTTCAAGGATGGAACGAGTTAAATCCACGAGATAGATCCACGAGCTAGATGTTAGTAAGTTTGCCTATAATAAAACGTATGAAAACCGAAAATATTGTACGAAGCTTACTACTTTCCATTTTGTGAATTTATTTTATAAATTTATTTGAAAATCGAGCTTTATGTCGAACGAATAATGCTGTCATACTAAAGCTGCTGCCAGTAGTTTTTCAATGATAAATTATAAACGAAATAATTATATATTTAACATTATTAGTAGTCAAGATGTTCTATAATTTTTTCAATAATTCACTCAAAAATTAGGGGATTTTTCCAACATTTGGCGATGCTTATTTTCAATGGAGACTTCATTATTCATTGACTGTAATAATTGTACCAAAATTTTTCGAAATGCTTTTGTGAGATAGCACCACTTGCCCAGTGTTTCTTTCAGGAATACATCTGGGGGGGGGGGGCGCGGAGACATTTCAAGTTAACCAAATTTCTATTTACGAGACAGCATTTATATACTTTATACAGGGGAAATAGAAAACGTGCCTCTCCCCTTCCCCGGACAAAAAGTCTTGAAAAAAACCCTGAGCACACTCTAACACAGGGCTTCTTAAACTGTGGGTCGCGACCCCCAGGGGGGTCGCGAGACTACTGAAAGGGGGTCGCAAAGATCTGATACTTTTTAATCATTATAAATAAAATTTTAAAATTAGTATACACACTACGTACAAATATAAATACAAATAAAAATCATACAAAATACTATTGTAGTTTTATTATAACTATTTTTTGAAAAAAGTGGCAATGCAAAACTGTTATGTAGGGCCTATAAATGAAAATATGGAAGTAGCATTTAAAATAATAAATACAACGCGCTACTCGATTTTCAACTGAACGTTCGACATTGATGTCTGGCCGCCGGCGTCAGTGTTTGCAAGATAACTTAGTGATTATAAGTACCCAGACGCCGCGTCGCCTTACAGCTTACACATACAATACGGAAGCATAATCAAGCTAGGCTAGGCGAATCGGCATATTATTTTTATAAAAGAATAATAAAAAAATTTAAATGAAAGCTTCTTTTTCGGCGTCTTTGTGATACGGTGCCTTTGTGCGCTGCACACTTTGAACACGCCATGCGTCGGGGTTGATCTGATCGTAATTTGTTGTCATTGCACTGGTAAAGATTCGAGTGTAGTTATTTTTCTGTTTGTACTTCAGTTTGGACTCAGCTTTGTCTTCGTAGTGACATGTGTGTATTTACTGTGTAATTTTCAGTTGGTGTTTTTAATTATTACGTTAAAGTTCAACTACATTTTGTTTAATTATTTATTATTATTTAACCATCATGGATAAATGGCTAATTAAAATTCCAACTAATAAGTCTGCCACGCCGTCACAACCAAGTTGCAGTGCTTCAAATCCGACTTCTAGCAAAACAAAAAAAAGAAAATATGACGAATCATATTTGCAGTATGGCTTCACATGCTCTTCTCACAACAATGAAGAACAACCAGTGTGCTTAATTTGCAAAGAAGTTTTGGCTGCAGAAAGCATGAAACCGTCAAAACTGCAACGACATTTGAATACTAAACATGCAACGTTATCAAAAAAGCCAATAGAATATTTTGAGCGTCTTTTGCAAACATCAAATAAAGAAAAGAACACTTTGGAGAAGTATGTTACTTTGAATGATAAATATCTATTGGCATCGTATGAAGTTTCGTATTTGATAGCAAAAACGAAAAAGCCTTTTACTATTGGAGAGCAACTTTTACTACCTGCAGCTATAAGAATGTCTGAAATTGTTCATGGAAAACAGTATGCTGCTGAAATTAGTAAAATTCCATTATCAAATGACACTGTGTCCAAAAGAATTTCAGACATTAGCAATGATCAATTTCAACAGCTTCTTATGAGGCTTAAAGACAGCTCAAAGTTTGCAATACAACTGGACGAGTCGACAGACATTTCAAAAAGGGCACAGTTGTTACTTTTTGTAAGATATATTTATGAGGGAAGCATTCATGAAGATATACTGTTTTGTCGTCCTCTGGAAGGTCATACTCGTGGAAAAGATATATATAAAAAAGTAAATGAGTTTTTTGAAAAAGAAGGATTAAATTGGAAAAATTGTGTTGGTGTGTGCACGGACGGTGCTGCAGCAATGACCGGACAAGATCTTGGTTTTACAGCATTTGTTAAAGCTGGAAATGATCATATTACATTTACACATTGTATGATTCACCGAGAGGCACTTGTTGTTAAAAAAATTGCACCAGAATTAAACACTGTGTTTTTTGATGCAGTCAAAATCATTAACTTTATTAAAAGTCGAGCACTTAATAGTCGATTGTTTAAAAATTTGTGCATTGATATGGATTCGGATTATACAAGTTTATTGCTACATGCTGAAGTTAGGTGGCTATCAAGAGGTCGAAGTTTGAAACGATTATTAACTTTAAAAGATGAAGTTCTTATATTTCTAACAGAGCAAAATTCTAATTTGGCCGATTATTTTCACGATAATTTATGGCTTCTCAAGCTATGCTATTTGGCAGATATTTTTGATAAAATCAATGATATGAATTTATCAATGCAGGGAGTCTGCGTTAATATGTTTATGTTAAAAAATAAACTTGAGGCCTTTGTTAAAAAAATTCTTATATGGAAGAACAGAGTGGAAAGTGGTTCGCTCGAAATGTTTCCATTTACTGACGAGTATATAATTAGTAACAATATTTCAAAAAAAGATACTCCTATAACAAAAATTATAGTTAATCATTTGAAGGATATGGAAGTTTACATGCATAGGTATTTTCCCAATGATATCGATACACAACAATGGATTTGCAATCCATTTTCAATTGAAATGGAAGAAATTAATTTTTTAAACTTAAAAGCACAAGAAGAATTTGCCGAATTAACAAGTGATACTACCTTGCGACTCAGATTTTCTCAAGTGCCTGTGCATGAATTTTGGATAGAAATCAAATCAGAATATCCCGTACTATCGGAAATGGCAATGAACAAATTACTGCCATTTTGTACAACATATTTATGTGAATCAGCTTTTTCCACATTAACTTACATAAAATCAAAATACCGTTCAACTTTAATAAACGTTGAAAATTTATTACGATCTGCACTAACTCAAATTGAGCCTAGATTTAATTATTTGTGTAAAAATAAACAATCACATCCGTCACATTAATATTGTTTGATGTTAATAATATGTTTTTATTAAAAAAATTGTTACAAAAGTTTATTTTTTCTATTGAATATATAGATATAGTTTTATGTTTTCTTATAAAAAAATTTTTACAAAAGTTTATTTTTTCTATTGAATAAATATATATATAGTTTTATGTCATTCTATTTATTGTGTTTTATTACGACCGATATCCCGTCAACGTTTCCAATTATATATATGTGAAATGAATGGGTACGTATTCTTTAATCCTTATTTTATTTACATTGTAAAATAGTGCGATATTACATCTACATCTACGGTTAATATATATTTCATTATATGGAGGAGGGGGTCGTTTAAAATTTCCTAAGCTTGAAGGGGGTCGCTATAGAAAAAAGTTTAAGAAGCCCTGCTCTAACACATAAACTGAGACACACACACTAACACATACACTAACACATACACTAACATACACACTAACATTAACTCAAAAAAGTTCGATTCGGATTCAGTGATGCCTGAAACGTAATATAACGTCGAAAACGTAAATTCGAATTTTCAACCTGGTTACAATACATTTCCTATACTATGCATGGAGGGAAAGTAATGAACTGTAATTAGTTCTCTCAAATAGCTAATATGGCGTGATGGAGAAAATACTTTCCATTTGTCTGCTCTTTTCATTTTATAATCCAAAATATTTCATGCTTTCAATACACAGTTATGACCCACATATTTGAATTCAGGAAATTTGATAGTGAACTTTTGTCTATACTATATTCATTCGGTAAACTAAAGAAAATCTCATTTTACCAATTCTCGTTCGAGATTCACAAATTTGAATTCAGTTAAACTAAACTGCAAGTTTGCAACCAAAAGATGAAATTCAAGTGTTAAATAAATATGGATTGTAGACGGTCGTATGATTTTAATGCAGGGAAATGTTCAGTTCGTACGAAAATATCAAACGCGAACTTGATATCGTAGAATGGAAAAGGATGCTTGGATGGCACATAAAATTTGTTTTGCGATGTCGTTTACAATACATGAGAAACAAATGTTTATACTCGCAATCTGTGACTCGCGTTTGAATTACAAACAGCTCGTAACACATTTGTACATATTGAAGGTGAACTTAAAGTGCTATTCAGAATACGGTTTTAAAAGTAGTAATTTTAAACCTCAGTTGGTATGGTATGAGTCCCAGGGAATCCGTACTTCTCTTTTAAATCCGACAAAAGAATTGTGTTCAACAATGCTTAATATACTGTAGCTTTCTACTTCTTTTAATATAATTTATTTACAGTAATTTACACAATGTACGATATTTATATAAGATTACGTTATTTAATTATCATTATTATTCGTTGAAGTCAACTAATATTATTCAAGTATAACAGTGCTTTGGTGTTCGGCATCTGTCATTGGAAACAAACCATAACTTCCGAGTTAAACGCACACAAAAGCCGCCAACAAAGAGTTTGACGCCAAGGTCGTTTAGAGCGCAAAATTCCCGTCAGGTCTTAAATTTTAATTTTGAGAAAAATATATATTATATCTGAAAATCAATAAACAAAGATGCATATAATACATTCCCGACCGTGCAATTAACTACACTAAACTCTAAGGTGAGTCGCACGGTCTAGGTTCTTTACATATAATACATTGGAGTTGACACAGTCATGTCGTCAAAGAACGGGGATTGCACTCGGATGATCCAATTTCGATTCCTGGCTCTGCAAAAACTGTATCTGTGTTCACCCGGAGTAGGGGCACTCTCAATATGTGACTTTGTAAGTCCTTATAAGAGGTTGGTTTAGGGGACGGTTACAATCCCTGTAGATGCCGCCCCCACTGAATTAGGTGCGGCATCCACCGTCCAAACCTCCTTATGTCTAAACGGATACGTTACACCATCTGCTAGGTCGGACGGTCTGGGTCTAACAAAAAACATACAACACACTGGAAAAAAACAACATAAACTGACTTATGATAGTTACACGCGATGTAACACTAAATTAATTTACAGGTAACCAGCAACTTTTGAAATTTATTGATAATTTTCGTTGCATTTCCACATGATACTGTCTTTTGTTATACCTCATGATCTGTGAACGTTTTAATGTTCTTTTTATCCTCTTTTTTCACTTTGTTACTAAACTGTTGGACTGGAGTATATATCCTGCGTACGCAAAGAATATTTTGAACATATTCCACACTGCATTATGTTTAGCTTTGACAACTATACTAAGCAAACTTCTCGATATTACGAAATTACAATACTCATTATATATGCCAACAAAAGTGGCCTCATTGACTCTTGTGTGCAGAGGGAAAAAAATGTTATCAGCATAAATATATATAAATATATATATGATGTGGGCTGCACATGACTTTCCTTGTATAATGTAATGAATTTACTTCTTTCACAGTGAAAATATGATGAAAATATACACGACACAGTGTGTATAACGATGAATTGTACATTTATCGATTTTCCGGATGACAACATGTATTTCGTTCCCAATTAATTTATATTTCACACAACCCTAAATAAACAACTATCAATATTGTTAGCGTCCTAAATAAGCATCATAGACCATATATTAAATATTTTAATAATACATTCAGCAATTTGAAGAGTCCACTTTGACGTTAAGATCTTGCAATTTCGTCGCAGTATCTCGACGGTGGAGCGTCGGTTGGCAAGTTCGGAGATCCAGTTTTCGACTCCCTTTTGGGGCAGCAAGGTTCTTTACAATGGCGACCGGACAAATCAGCCCTGTAGGTTAGTGTAAATATGTCGGCAGTCTGAAAAGTACCCTAGCACGGATTCAGTGGACTCTGCGATATGGGTCGCCGATTTCAAAGCGGGAGGATAACATCCAAGCAGGAAGTTAATTTGGAGGATAAAAACAGCATCATGAGGCTAACCTGAGCTAAAGCTAGCAGGAGATGGTCAGTAAGATTGCCAGTTGCCGCCAATCTGTCATTAGAGGGTGTAAACTGCAATGTCCATTTTGACAATAACATCTTGCAATTTCGGTTCAGTAGCTCAACGGTAGAGAGTTTGCTTTGGGCAGCGTTGCAGTCCAAAGCAAAGGAGCTGCTTGACAACCTTGAAGCATAAGTGTAAGACTCGATCGGCTAGTTCCTAACTGACAAACTCACCGATGAATCTAGATGCATGCCGTTCGTTTCATACTTTAGCTATCCCAAGATCAATAAAATAATGCTTGGATATTGACAATAACCAATCGTTCAAACTTACTGTGAATACTTCATTCATTCCACAATCCAACATCAGGACCTGAGTGTTTCTGCCTAAAATCTGCAATTTGTCTCCCCGGCACAACCCATAGCGGTTTCTTAACAACATGTGTATACGGTGCCATTAATAATTCGCGGTCACTTTTTCTGTTCCCGCGCGTCGAAATGTGTTATATTATTATAAAGTGACTAGCTTGGAACTCTGTAGATATTAGTAATAAAACAGGTCGTAATATGAACCAGTTGAGGAGTACTTCATCCGAAGACTGTAACCTCATGTATGTACCAATATTTGTGCCCATGACATTACTCTCATCAGAAGGGTTTCGTCCAGAAAAGAGCACCAGGCGCGAAGCGCCTTTAATCTCCAATCTCTAGGTGTGGTTCTTATCTTCATACTGTGACATTATTTCATTTGCCCATAGTTGGAGGTTCGAGGTTTTTGATTTACTGTTTTTATTATTTGACTTAGATCCTAGTGTGGTAGTTTGTTGCACATTTAGAGTTTGAGTAATTTTGGGGAGTTGATGCAGATCTAAGGATTTCCTAGCATTTTGGCAGTTTAAGGTTTCAGAACATTTTTTAGAAAACATTAATCGAGTTTTTATTTAATATCAACTATTTAAGTTGGGACTTACCTATTTCCTATTTTCAATATTAAGTACCGCGCGGGGTCTCTTACGTGATTTGGCCTTGCGATGATCATAATCATGCTGATTGAATAGTAGTTCATTTGGAACAGTTTGCAGATTTTTATAGAATTTAAGCGCTAGTTTTTTAATTTGGGCTCTAACAGTTTTTATTTTGAAGTCTTTCCTAATTACCGAGTTTCGTAAGTATCTAGGGGCTTTCCTTATAATCCTTAGGGTTTTGTTTTGTTTTGTCTCTAGTAAGTCTATAGTAGTTTTACAGGCATATCCCCATACGGTCGCTGCATACAGCATTCCCGGGCGGATGACTGATTCATAAATTAGGAGTATATTTTGATAACTTAGATTTCCGTTTCCTATCATTGGGTATAAGGCTCCTGTGGCCATATACGCTTTTTTGATTAAGTTCGTTACGTGCTGGCTCCAGGTTAGGTGGGAATCTATCGTTACACCTAGGTATTTAGTAGATTTTTCCGCTTTTAGGGCATGGTTGTTTATGTACAGAGGCGGCGTAGGTTTACGTTTTCTAGAGAAATAAATCCAATGACATTTATTGGGGTTTAATTTTATTCGCCATTTTTCCAGCCATGTTTGGAGTATGTCTAAGTGTTGTTGTAGCTGTCTGTGCATTACTGAGACGTAAGGGTGTTTTGCAAGTATCGCACTGTCGTCTGCATAGAGTGCCAGCTCCGTGTCTGGGGTCCTGGGGATGTCATTTAGATATATGTTAAAGAGTGTCGGGCCCAGGATGGATCCTTGCGGTACACTACTTTTAATGAGCTTGGGTGTAGACAAGTTATCTTTTACTCTAACTTGGAAGTGTCTGTTATTTAGGTATGAGATTAAAAGTTTGACAAGTGCGTCAGGAACTTTTAGAGTGATCAATTTGCATGCTAATCTACAGTTCCACACTTTATCAAATGCTTTTTGTATGTCAAGAAAAATCGCACCTGTGGGTGTCTTACTATTAAGTCCAGAAGATATGTACTCTACCACTCTCAGCAATTGATGAGTGGTGGAGTGTTTTGGCCGAAATCCAAACTGCTCCGGAATGATAATATCATTCTCACTAAGGTGCGTGTTCTGTCTATTAAGATTTATTTTCTCAGTAATTTTACTAAGTGTCGGTAGTAAGCTGATTGGTCTGTAGTTGGCTGGAATTGTGGCATCCTCACCAGGCTTATGGATCGCTTTAATTATCGCTTCCTTCCATTCTTTAGTGAAATAATTTAGTTTTAGTATTTTGTTTATTAGGGTGGTTAAGTAAAATATTATATTTAGGGGTAGGTTTTTCACCGCGATATTCCTGATTATGTCGTGCCCTGGGCTTTTACGGTTTTTAAGGTTTTTGATGATATCAGTTATCTCTTGCGGGGTGGCTGGGTTAATCTCAGCCGTGGACGGGGAGTTCCTGAAGTTGTTTAGAGTTTGCCTAACCATTCTTAGGGTGTCCTGACACATTAGATCGTGGTTTGGTTCAAATTGCTTTTCGTAATGCCTAGCAACCGCCTCTGCTTTTTCTTCGTCTGAGTACGCGATTTTAACGCCATCTATTAGAGGCGGGAGTTTAATTTGAGGTTTTCTGAGTCTTTTAGCGAATTGCCAGAGCAATACGTCTTTCGAGCTAAGGGATTCAATTAACTCTTTATACTGTTGCTGCTTTTCTGCGGCAATTTTATCCCTGACTTTCCACGTGAGTCTGTTGAGCTCCCTTTTGAGGGTAGGGTCTCTATTAGCCTGCCATGTCTTACGCATTCTGTGCCTTTGCCTAACTAATTGTTTGACATGGTGGGAAAGTGTGGGCATTTTTGGTGACTCACGATGTGTTGTGGCAGAGGCAATAGCTCTCTTGATTTCTGTTGTGAGTGTGATCACTTGTAGAATATAGTACATCATATTTCAATTACTTTTGTATTTTTTCTGGATATTATTATAAATAACACTTCATTTATCTTTATTATTTTCCCCACATACATAGGATAATGTGTAAAGTGTATTGTGACGAGGTCGAAAATTCAAATTCGTATTTCTGACGGAAAAGCAAGCTTCATCATTGAACTCCAATGGAACGTTTTTGAGGTGATGGTTCTGCGTATGTGATTCGCAAGAGTGTATTAACTCATGGACTTGGGCTAGCTATCGTTGGATCATGAGGAGTTTCTACCTCCCTTTCTAAAAAGCAAAGTTCAAATAACCAACTCTTTGTAACATTTAAATTCAATTTATTTAATTATTCTTGGGTTTATCTTATATTTACAAAAAAAAAATTACAGTTATTGTTTATAACAATTTTTTATATTTTTCAATCAATTTGAGACATAGATTCTAGAAAGAGAGAGATCTAAAGCTACAGATAGTAAGAGAGAGAGAGCGGGGGAAAGAGAGAGAGGGCAATTCCAGCTTAGTTCGTCATACATTTAAGTCAAAATCTGTTTTTACACTGTTCGCTTATAACTATATACAAGTCGTATATACCTTAGTGCAACTTGGAACCCTGTTGAGCATTTGCGAAGATGCATAAATTCGAAATTGGTACTGCATGTAACACAGGTAGATTACTGCTTTTACGCTCTCATTTCAATAGATTTACTAGAATTTCTGGGCTAGAGGTTTAAAGAACTGTCACAGCATGCATATTTTTACTCTTCTCATTATCTCACTTCATCAATTCCAACCACTCCTCTAAACTCAAATCACTCCACTGAACTCCAACCACAACGTTAAACTACCTTTTGTAATTTTTTAGTTGTGTACCTTTTTTAACTTAGCTTCGGGGATAAAAGCTTTCCTTCAAGCCTCCCAAACCCCCCCCCCCCCACACACACACACACACATCCTCCTGAATCCATTCGGTGATGCAAGCTCCTTCATTGACACATGCAGTTTCTGGAATGGTGCTGATTGTTCAAAGAAGGGCCTCCCACTTGATGACACTACAATTTTGGGTTGGTGCGCCGCTAGAGTTGTTCCCCATAAAATTGCTCATTTTCATTAATTGGTCATAAACATCTGTCTAGGAAAGTCTGTTTAGGCGCCATTGCTCCTGGCCTTTTCTTTAACACAGGTTTGTCATTTTTCCTGTAAAAATATGTGGTCTTTTGATCTCTCTCTTCTATCTCGCATCTGTATTTTAAGGAAAATATAAATTCAAATGTAAACGACATCTTCGGTTGTTTTTAATTTTCCATTTTCATTTTTAAACGTGAAGACTATATTACTTTTTAAAAACATTCCACCTAAATGAACTCTCCTTTTGCTACAATCAGTTCTTGTTTTTCAAATCGTATGTTTACAACTTAGTATGCTTCTCTTGGCGTTGAACGTAAACTTAAATTTTACTCCATTCATGTAAGTGGATTGTGATCTTGTGATGTATCAAGGGAACAAAGTTTCCATTCATAAAATGAGACACGTAGAACGCATAAAGGTTCAAGCATTTCATTTAACTAAATTATATTTTAAAGCCCTTTAAATGCATCAGACAAATTGAATCAGTTTAACTTTATTTCCCAAACGATATTTTATACGCATAAGAATAGTACTGTAGCGCGTTCTGAATTTGAATTCGATTTTATGGAATCATTTATGAATATAGTGCACATTATAGTCAATACTTTGTTTCTAACAATGTAAATAGTTAATTAAATGTATGAACGGGAAACGGTTTTAAAGGAAAAAAGAGTATATTTTCTACAATAATATATTATATGTCTGTCTGTATATTGATATCGTGGCAGATAATTTAAGCGATCCACAGCTACGAAATTTATTTCAATGGTACTTCAGATAAGGTCCGGTTAGTATTTGGAGCGATTTTTTTAATTCAATTTTATGTTATATAATTTTGAATAATTTTTTTGGGTGATTTTCATTCAAATTCAAGAGCATAGTGATCGAAAATAGTATCGCAGTTTTTCAATCTTAACCTCATCTAAATGATTCCTTTAATACAAACGGTCAACGTAAAACGTACTATCCTATAATTAGACGAATTTCCCTGAATTTTCAGAAAATTTATATAGTTCGTGTTTTGAAGCCGTAATTGATATTAAAATTATGATATAGAAAATTCGACTGATAATCATATCTTCACAATTCAACAGGAGTTGCATTGAACACTGCATCCTGCTCCAAAATAAAAATTGTATTTTTGGCTTCATCCGATCACTAATTATGATTCTTATGAATTATCTGTACATTAAACATTGCCACTTCATCTTTCGAAAAGCTTTTAATAAGCGTTAATAAGCTATTAAGCTTTGTTAATAAGCTCTTTCTACGTTTTGTTGTTAAGCACATGCGTAGTGCACCGGAATATACAGTGTACTATAAGCGTGCCCATTTCTAGGAGTTTTATAAAGACATTATAAAGAAATTATTTAAAAATACATTATTAAATATTTTAAATGAGATTCTACCAAACATATGGAATAGATTACAAGAAAAATGTTGTCATTAATTTTCTTTCTGAGGTAGCTTGGTATATAGCCATTACACTTAAATATGTACTATTTTTAGTTAAAGTAGATTTATCTAGCTGCATGAGTCTCAAATACAGGAATCGTTTTTATTATGCTCTGAGTATTGTCAATACCGAAAAATTAATTTCCTTCTACCAACTGGGGTTGATAAAATAAGTTATAAAGAACTATGGTTTACACACAAAATAGTCTGAAGAAAATAACATAATTTAAACAAAGTTTTTCGCCAATGAGGTTTAAACCAGCAAATTTTGCAAAAAACCTAAACACTTTAAAGCTGCTTTTCTCTGTTTTAATGTTCTAGCTTAATTAATAATACAGAATTTATAATATGAGCTGTGAAACAAATACGCGGTTTTGACTTTTAGAACCAGCCTGGAAACCTGTACTTAACTAGGTCCTTAACTTAATTTTGAAATTCTTGGCAACTGAAGCTATTTCTTACAAACCATCACATGTTTTACAAAAAAGGGAGAATAGCAAATGCTCAAATTATCCGATCGCGTTCAATCCCAATTTGCAAAATAATTATTTACACAATATATCCATAGTAAAAAATATTGTATATATGCGTATTTAACAAATATTGTTTATATAACTATTTTAAAGATATTGCTTGACTTTTAGTAGAGTTATCGTAAAACGAAGCATGAAGAAAGGTAGACAAGAGCATATTAAACACCCCGGACAAAATATTACGAAATAAGGTTTTATTGAATTTAATACTTGAATACATCACCATGTGCTTTGATCACCACTTGGTCAATTCTGCTAGTGACTTTGAACATGCAACACTCCTCTTGAAAGAAATTTAAAAAGCGTCCCACATTTTCTCGATGACGTTAAAATCAGGCGAATTGGCGGGCCAAGTGAGGTGTGGGAGATCAACCTCTGGTTCTGTGAACCAGTCCTGCACACATCTGGCCAGATGCACGGTACAATTGTCGTCTTGGTAGACAGGTTCGGTTACATGACTCTATTCACGCAGAAAGTCCACATAAGGGGCAATGTGATCATCCGAATTGGGGATATAATCCACAGCCTTCTATCCAATTGTTGACTTCCCCAGTGGTCCAACGCCAGGCGCCGAAATACATCCCCAAAGCATCACACCCCCTGACCAGAGCTGCACTGATCTCTGGAGACAGTCCTGATGATAAGCCTCTCCGGACCTTCTGCTGACGCGTAAACGTGCGTCATTGGCATGCAAGCAGAAGCGTGATACTTTTGACAATACTATACGTCTCCAGTTATCCACAGTTCAGTGTCGATTTTCTTGAGCTCATTGGAGTCTCTTCTGTTTTGTGGCTGATGTGAACCTTGGACGTCGCCGGGAAATACAACTGAATAATTCCACGCGATGCAGCTCCCAGCCCAGGGTAAGTTCGAAAAAAGACGTATCCGGTCCAGCATTAACCTGTGTCACCAATTAGTCTCTGGTTTGGAAACGATTAGAGGTAAACATGCTCCTCACATACCGACGATCTCTCTGAGTTACTATCGTCTTGCGGCCGGCAATGTATAGCCGGGAACTATTTGTTCAAAACAAACGCTATTATTTATGCACTGTACGTGCTATAGATGCTGCACACACAAGAACGCTGCAATCCCTGCAACTTTGTGGTCGTGTTCCCGGCCAAACACTATGGTCCCCTTTTGCCAGTCGGTGATGTCTCGTCAGCGGCTCATTTCCAATTTTACGTACGAACGATGCACACTGATCTCCAAGTTTCGCAACACGTTCAACTTTCCTCTGCAACATCCACCTCTGTTCTGTTTGCATAAGTGAAGTGCTCTGCAAACACGTGCTCTTAGAGTGTAGGGTCGCGGTAAATGTTGAATTCGTAATATTTTGTCTGAGTGTTTATGTCCAACTCAAAAGCGAAAAGCTTAACAACTTCGCTTTTTCGCTTCCATTATAACGCAGCAATATAAATAGAAATTTCCATTATCATTTGAACTAAATCATATCAGTTATATGTATAAATTATACTTGGATTAGTACATTCATCGGGTATAGCTGTAGATACAATGTTCTATATTATTTTAACTGAATTATATGATTTAATTGAAAATCTTTGCCAATGTTTATCATATAATAATTATACTGCACGTTACTTGTTTTAACATTACATTATAATGACTATATGTTTACATGCCATTCAAATGATCATGCTCGAAGGTGGATTGAATGGCAATTAATCTTGTAAGGATAAATCTTGATTGAAAATTGATAATGTAAGGATGCACTTTGACTGGAAATTTAAGTTGTGTATCTGCCTAAAACTGCCCTCCTAATTTTTACAGGTCATTTTCAGTACAGTTTAAAACAGTTTTAAATTTTATTACTTGTATAAAATTTGATGATAATAAACTAATCTAATCATATATTTTCATACATTTTAAGTATTATTCTAAACAATTTATACGATTATCTTTCTTAATTAAGGAATATGTCTATGTGTTCAATCTGTAGAGGGATATCTAAGCTTCATACGCCCATGAAATTCGATACACAGGAACTTCTCGAAGTACACAGGGACACCTTGAAGTTCTTCTTTATTATTTCGAATTAATTTTCAATTATTTTATATTTTACTTTGATTTAGGACGTTATTTACAAAAATCAATTCTTTACTGACCTAAAATGTTGTCACAGAGATTTCACCTTGACATCATCGGTAATATGTACAAATTCACTTTCAAAAAAATTTTGGACGGAATAAAACGATAAATAGATAGATTTTAATAATTTTTAAAAATATATATACTTTTCGTGATTTTTAAACTTCTCCGATTTTTATAATACAATATACTAATATTAATGCGTTCTTCTTTTAACCGTAATTAAACCGTACTTCTTTTTAGCAGGTCTTAAATGTATCACAGAATACCCCCAGGAAAAAAATACATTCATAAACCCATGCGTTGATTTATTTATGAAGTTTTTAAGCTAAATAATTTTCTAGTCTTCGTAGCAGATCTGCACTGACTTGTGAGCCCTTTTTCTTTTAATAACTAACGCCATCTATTGGCTTTTTAGTGCGTTTTCTCGAGATTTCCCAGCTTGGCCAATATAGTAAATGTTGTCCTTATATTTTGCAATTTATTATTAGATTATCATTATAAGTATTGTGCCATAATTGACTGAAATTAGATGACAATTTGCAGAGATAACAATGAGTTTCGTTTTGAAGGAAATTTTGAAATTTCAAGTACTATTTTTATTTATTTGCTTCACGAGCATGATTCCATCCATAGATTTTAACGTAGAATGTAGTTTCGCAAGAGACGGGATTCGGTTTTGCTATCTGTGTGTGGGTTGGAGTGATCGTTTCACGCCCGTTGAGCCGATGTACACGGAATTGTATTTCGTTATTATAACTACCCTGCTTTAACTTCCGGGCAACGCCAAGTACATTTTCTAGTCTAGAATAATAAAGTGCTGTTGAGGTGTGTCTATATGTGACATTTTGTACACAGATGCTTCAGGGCAATGATAGGTGCACCTCGGCGTTATTTTTTTTTTATAAATTTCGAATTAGGTTTCTAGTTATTTTATATTATATCTAGATTTAGGCTGATATTAACACTGCTCGATTCCTTAGTGACCTATAGTGTTATCACACTGATGACATCTTGATACCATTGGAAAGACCGAAAAATGTTCTTTCTAGTAACGTTTGACCCGAATCCATGGAATCATTCTTTCATATTTAAGTTTAAAAAATAACACCTCAATTTGCATTTTTTATGGGATTTGATGTATATATATCGTCGCATCCCAGAACAGTGAGATCAGTACAATTCTATTATTAGGCTAAAATATTCCCATATATATGAGCATTCTAACAAAAAATCTGTTTTCGATTTCATTAGCCAATTTTAACTTTTGTATTATTTTAATTGATCTCATTCACTTATATATTTTGGTTTTGCTTGTGTATGGGTGTGTGTATGTCCGCCCGTCTGTGAATTTGATATCTCGCGAACACATGGAACTTTTCGAAAGAAATGTAGAACAAATAGTACAATCTGTGAATCCCGGATCCCTATTGTTTTAAATGCAATCGACTGTTCGGAAGATAAATCCAAGCAGGAGTTGGTCCTGTATCCGATGTTGTTTCTTGTCTTTTTAAACAACCTATGTTTATTTAATTTTAATGAGACTTTGACTGCTTTTGCATATGATATTGCTTTATCGTATCGTGCATATATAAATTCTAATGTGGAAGTCCCAGACCACTCGACTCACTCTAAGGTTTGAGTAGCAGTTTGAGTGGTCGGATACAAATTCTAATGTGCTGACATGAAAAACAGTCCATCTATTGTTAGACAATGGTTTTGTGCTAATAATCTTATTCTTAATGTCAAAAAATATAAAAGTGTTTATTTTGACTTTTCCGAGAAATCTCCATCAATTTAAAATTAGTACAGACTGTCATTTATCTAAATATTTTAGAGAGAGAGAGAGAAAGAGAGAGAGAGCCTTGGCTTTAAAAGTCTACGTTAGTTCACAATTTCACCGTTAGATGTCTTGGATGAATTCACTTGATTCCGCCTCATTAGACGTTCCTCCTTTAAATGTTTCTAAACACTATATTAACCTAAAAAAGCTACAGTTCTGCTCTAAAACGATAGTTTTAGTTCCCAATTTCATTGCTATGTATTGGTTTTACATGATGTATATTTCCTTATCATACGTTTCTAGTCCTATAAATGTTTTAAACATCTTGTCTAGTTTAAAAATCTAAAATTAATAAAAATTACTCCACTACCTCTTTCTAACGTTATATGTCGGACATGTGTTTTATACATACTATCTCAGTAGGCGACTCCTCATCTTTGACACTATCAACGCATCTTGCTGGTCTAAGTCTTCGGACCAGTCGGCTGGCATGGGCTTTCGACTACCAACGCATCTCATTTAGTTTAAAAATCTGATTCCCCAAACTTTAAAATTAGTCTCATACTCCCTTTCCAACACTATATAGTGGTTATGTGTATTATTCATACCCCCTCAGTAAACGTTTAGTCTTTTAAGACTTACTATATTCTCCATTTAACTAAAAGGTTTTCAAAGTCCCTTTCTTAAAAATCAACTCTAGTATCGTTTTTTCACCAGTATGTATCGGCGACGGATACATCCCACATCACCTAAGTAGATATTCTCACACCTTTAAAAGTTACTATACACTCCCATTTACTTAAAAAATCTAGTTTCTATCTTCCAAATTATGTTAGTAGTCTATTTCCAAAGCTATGTAGCGCTCTTGGGTTCCTGTCATACCACCATATTTGGCGTTTCCATTCTTCAAAAGTTACTAAACGCCTTAGTGAAAAGAAAATTTCTAAGTTTTATACTAAAAATTATCAAGTTTTCCATTTCATTTCTATATATTTTTTATGCGTATTATGGATACTGTCTTATCATACATTTATTCCTCATTAAATGCTTTTAAACACTCTTTTTACTTGAAATATTTACGTCCTGTTCTAAAAAGTCGACTCTAGATCTACATTTTATCGGTAGTGCAGGCTAGACCACTAGATTTTTACACCACTTTAACAGTTAATTGAAATTTGTCTAATTATATTTATCTAAAATTTTTAAGTTTCAACTTCGAAAAATCTCTCCTAGTTCCTCATTTTACAGCTATGTATCGATTATACATATCACTCACGCCATCTCAGACGTTTTTAACCCAGACGTTAGTTTGACATTTCACAGCTAGGTGTCCGTGATTAATTCACTCCGTGACCTTTTGCAGGTGATAACACCTAACAAAAAGTTAATGCATACCTCATTTAGCGAAAAACTTCAAAATCCCGTTCTTAAAAACTATCGTAGTTCTCCCCATTTTATCCCTATGTACTGAGCATCCCTATCACACATACCCCATCAGTATGAGTTTTCCACTCCATTAAATAAACTTAAATATTCTATTTACCTAGTTACCAAACAAAATTCAAAATCTCGTCTTTAAAATCTACTCTAGCATTCATTTATACGGTTATGTGCTGCTCATGTGTATCAGACAGAAAAGATCACATCATCAGGTGATTCCTTTAAAGTTTTATCTGTTATTCTCGATATATAATGATTTGTGTTAAATTTTACTACACGCAAATTCACATTTGTTGGCTTTTGAAGTATTGAAAACATAAATTTGCGAATTTTTGAAAGTTGAAAAACTTACATTTGCGATTTCTTGAAAGTTGAAAACTTGTATTTTTTAAATTTCACTTAAAAATAGCAGACATGCGAAAATATATGTTACTTCCCATAGAAAAATTAGCACATATATTGTTTTTGAACCTTTGAAAAACACATTTGCTAAATTTCACTACGTTTAAAACCACGTTTATTGGTTTTTAAGGCTTTGGAAAATTACATTTGCGATTTTTATTATTAAAGAAATATTTTCCCTTTAATTATACAAATTATTGTAAGAAACGTAAATTGCCCTATCAATTGTGGTGGCAAGGTGAAAACTTTGGGCTGCCTTGGAGCCTGAATGAAATGAAAATCATATTCAAAGAGCATTTAAATGCCTCTTTTAAAATTGCAAATGTTGGTCTTACTTCGCAACATAAATTGAATAATTTAAAGAGGAAGGTATTTTGATCCTGCTCGAAAATTCTAATTCGAGTTTTCGCCGCAAAATTACCTTTCAATTATCACTGAACACGAATTGAACATTTCTTAGGTAATATCTGCGTGTGTATATATGTTACTATTTGTTGGCGATATCTCAAGTTCGAAGTATTTCGAAAATTATTTGGTGTTCTTATTACAATCAATGAATAGTGAAGCGTATGTTTTCAAATGCAACCGAAAGTTCTGCAGACCCCTCCCTCCAATTTCATAACGAATTGTTTAAAATATCATCTGACAGTCAATAACGATAAATAAATTATTAATTCCGACGTAATATTTATTGAAAAACGAAGGACATCAATTTTAATACGTTAGCATGATCCGTCCTCGAGATATTGCATTCTTTTCATGTAAATATAGAAAAAAAATTACATAAAATTTAATGTGTAGAAAGTATCATCATATGGGTTCACTTTAACCATGAAATATTATGCAGAAAGTTTTATAAACATCCTTGTGGTGGATCTAGTTATTTCCATTCACGAAAGAAGATACTTTGTGTACTAGTCTTGTATTTTAACAAACAATTAGCCCATAGAATAATTCATTTCACGGGATATTAACTAAATGTCTATTGCATATTTATGAGGTTTTTGCACTTGAGAATAAGTCTCTCTATTCTTACTCATAAGCTGAAATGAAACTTCTAATCTGAACAACCTCCCCATGAATCAGAATATTTAGCAGAATATCATCCTGTTCGTAGTAAACATTTGTGATATAAAAGTATTTAACTTAAATCGTAGGGCACACGGAAAACTCAATACAAAGAAGCATATTTTTGAGCAGGGTTGGCAAGTTTCTTTCAAAGTGGAAAAAACCGCAGAAAAAACCATGGAAGAATCCGACTGGAAGAAATAGGTTTCTTCCACTAGTGAAAGAAAAGGAAGAAGCTGTTTGCAACTCTGTAAGATAAAATAAATGCATTTTTCTTATAGATAACCTTAAGTAAATTTAATTAGACCTATAACACGAAATATAATTAATTATATATATTCTAAATTAATAATTACATCAGTTTTTTAGCCAAGATCAGATCACACATCTGACTAAAGCTTTTTACTGGATGCCTAAAGAAAAGAAATTTTATCTAAAATACACAAAATCTACTAAAAGCTATCAATTTCAAGTTAACCATCATAAATCTTTATTATTTAAAATTCTTTAACTGGTAGTAAATAGTGCGGAACACTTACCTACTGCAGGACGAAACTTATTTTACAGATTATTGAAATAGAAAACAATTATTTTAATTTTCATCCATTTAATTAAGGGAACTAATATACAATAATAACTGTATTAAAAATGTCATGAAAATCCTTATTTTCCTTACTACAATGCAACATGGTATAACAAAACAAAAGTTCTTTAGCAGTAGGATGCTGCAATCGGTTTCTCACATTTGAATGAATGAATGCAAAAGATAAATAATTCTTTCAAGTCCTGCAGAACTTGAATGAGAGTTTAAAAGCATTTCGACATAACCGTAGAGTTCATTGTATATGTCACTGCACGTAAAACACCCTTTCACCAGGTAAATAAATGCAACTAAGTTCTTCCTGATTGAGCCATTAAAATAGGTATTTGAATGTGCTCCACTTTCTATTTCAAAAAGTATCACTAGCGTTATGGGGCCAGACTTTAACAATAGGAGAGAATAAAACTTTGCAGGTGTGTAAGGTGCAAATGAAAGGGGGGAGAGAGGGAAATATAATTGTCAGCACCAGCTCACATAACGGATTACTTTCTAAAAAATAATAATAAAGCACAAATATTTTGTAACTATTATCACTTATACTTCATCTGCATATGATAATAATATGAGATAGCATCTATGCAAAAAATTTTAGAACATTAGTCCTATAAAATCAGCATTAAGATATGTATGTTAGAATAAATAATTATAAATACTTTTATTTAATGTGTTGCACAATAGAGCCTTTAAATTTAAAATTATGAATTTTTATATGAAAAATAAAGAATTAGTAGGTAATTTTTTCACAGAAATTGCTGAAAAAGTGAAAAAACTTCCCCCCCCTCCATAAAAACCATCATCTGTAAATACATGAAGTTGGAGAAATTAAATTATTATTTCAAAAATAATATTTTAATATTAATTAAGCTATAAACTTTAGATGTGATATAATACTATGCTTTGAGTTTAATTCTTTTATATAGTTAATATATTTTAATTTTGAGCAACTGTTCTGTTTTCCGTTGGTCTCTTTTATTTCTTCCAGATCTGTCCATTTCTTCCAGTTTTTTCCGTTTTTTTCCAGTTTCTTTCACTGTTCTGAAAGAAACAGGTTTCTTCCGAAAGTCACCTAACCCTGTTTTTGAGACTTCAAAGTTCCATTACAAACCTGCAATGATAAGTTGATCGGGTACCATGTCCGATCCAGGATACAAATCCCTGATCACTATGACCCTACACTCCCCCACCTAGCTCACTACCCCCACCCAGCTGATACATTGGCAATTCAGAAATTCAGATAACAAGATTTGTTTTCGTTAGTTGAAATATATAAAACAATACAGAAGGTTATAAATAATGAAAATGAATCCTCTAATTAAAAAAAAATTAGAAAAAAAAACATGAGCCTATCATCGTATTTTTAAGCATTTTATTAAATAATACAAAAATAAATTTTTCAATATATCTTTAGCTTCATTTATAGAAATTTATAAAAAACATGCTTTTAAAGATATTAATGTCATTGATAGCAAAATATATAACTAAGTAGAAGTAACTGGATATCAGTTCCTCTTAAGCACATCCATTCCACTTGGGAGGAGTGTGGCTGTTGGTTGCTCAGTCCCGCAATGGCGACCTACGCAGATGTTGAGTATTGAGTCCGTCTAGTAGTAAACTTTTTCCCCCAATGAGGAATTTAGAATGCAGCCGACTCCTAAAATCGGGATTATCAAAGGAAGGAATCTAAGGAATCCCACACAACTGTGGAGTCAGTATTTGGAGTGAGGAATAACTAAACATCAGTTACTCTTGTAGGAACTCTTTTTCTGTGGTGAGAAATGCAGCTGACTAATGCTCGTAGTATCATGATGATCAAACACGCTATGGCAATCCACATAATGTGAGAGTCAGAATGATAAATTCTAAAATACACAAGAATTCCCGCAAATAGGAAGAGGAGCAGGAACCAGAATATCTCAGAAATCAGCCTTCGAGTATAACATGTCGTGTGCTTCTGCGGACGAAATCTGCTCAATTGAAAATTGTTGATGCCATATACATCCTCACTGTAAAAAGTAAATTGCATTTAGTACTGCGATATTTTATACTAAATCAAACTTGAACAAAACCCTTTATCTCTCAATAAATTTTATTCTATGATTTTATTATTAGATTTATGGCAGAAAGGTAAATTGTTTTTAAAAAGATTATTCTTAAACGCTAATTTTTAAAACATTATTCCCTACTGAATATTCAGTGAAACATAATTTTTAAATAAACAAGAAAGATCAATCATGCATAAAGATTTGATTATGAAACACTTTCCAACTTCAATGAAATTTTATTTACACATCTCTAAAATGCAACACATTCCTAAGTAATATTTTAAAACTTATCACAATACTACATTAATGTATTATATTTGAAACTTAAACTTTCATCCAAAAAGATGAACTTCATTTAAATGACGGCATTGAAATATAAATTGCCTGGTTTAAACATCTCTAAAATGCGATACATTCCTCA
Organism: Amaurobius ferox; assembly: GCA_951213105.1. Lineage (NCBI taxonomy): Eukaryota > Metazoa > Arthropoda > Arachnida > Araneae > Amaurobiidae > Amaurobius > Amaurobius ferox. The sequence goes on along the minus strand of OX578149.1, from coordinate 112,649,976 downwards.
GTAATATGTTTAAAATCATCATAATAGTACAATTATTTATTATATTTGAAAACTTCATCGAAAACAACTGACATTCATTCAAATGGCGTCATAGAAAAATAACACGCCTGGCTCTCTCTATTAAAGCAGCATTTCATTCATAACATTTTCTCAATCATTTCATTCATCACATTAATAAAATGATTTATTTTATTTAAAAACTTAAGACCATGGAGCTACAAGCAATTAAACTCTATACTTAAAACTTCATCGAAAAAAATCGTCCTTCACTCTGTAAAATCAATGAATATTTCATTCATATCAGCTATGCAGACTCCATGAGCTAAATAATTTTGCGTTAAAAAATACAGCAATTCTTATACAACTCATCCTACATATTTTGTTGTTTACATTTTACATAAGTGTAAAATAGGCTTCGTCGTAGAAATAATCAAAGTTGGATGATCATTTAAACTCAAATATATTGTCATTGCCTTGTTTCAGTATGTCGATGCACAGAATTTAAGCAAAAATAAAGCTGTTTTAGGACGAATACCACACTCAATATGAATTAAAAAGAACTTTAAAAATCACGTTTTTGAGAAAAGATGGATGCCATATTTTATTTTGAAGTGAGTCACGTGATCTTTTTATATCATTTTCACGTGATCGCTTTATATAAGAGGTGCAATTAAGATTATAATTTTTATTTAAAAACTACTGAATATATTTTGCTGAATTTTTTTTTATATATTTTATGGAACAATTTGAATATTATGTAAAATTTTCGAAGCAATTTGTGAATTGTAAATCCGCTTAAAAAATGTTTGAAAAATTAGGTACCGTGGGGTTCAATGTATTTCATTTATTCAACCCAGGTTCAATCCTAAACTAATTGGGTGATATAATTCATTTACATTCCCATAGATCCTACAGACCGTCTGAACAACATACTGAAATTCCATTTTGATTAAATCATTTTTACGGCAGTTATCGTGTTAACGAACAGACAGACAGACAGAATGAGCATAGTCATAAACAGTTTTCAAATTTGTTGTAAAGTGTCAGTAAAAATGACTGAAGAAATTAAAATATAATGATATACTAATAAATTTTTCTACTTTTCTGCAAATTGAGTCTGAAAATTTTGTAGTGCATCGTTATCAATACAAATTTTATGCATTCAAAAAGCTATTATTATCTAACTCAGAACGCATTTTCTGATTTCCAAACAAATTCAACAATTCAAAACAAAATATCAAGACACTGGTATTAGAAATTTTATTTGTTTAAGATATCTCCTGTGGTTATAGAGACCCAAATAAATTTAAGAAATTAGCAAATTTTAAAAATCAGAAATTCCGCTTCGATGAAGTAAGTGAACGCCGCTTTAGAAATGGAAATAACGGTAAATGGTAGGCATCTAAAACGGGTATTCTTAATATGTTTAATCTCAGTTACTTTGGGTTGAATTCATTGCTAATTTAAGTTATCGACTCAGAAGAATTGGGACGCATATCTTTTCAATTTTAAATCCACACAAAAATGTCTGAAAGCATATTGTGTAATATGTGTTTAAATCTAAGCATAGAAAATTTGTAAATGAAAATTTATCTTTTTTAACACTTGTTAATTATAAAATCAAATTTAAATCTTCTAAACTGATGTTAAGAATGAAAATAACCACAATTACGTTAAAATAGCTTTGGTAAAATTAATAAGCACCAGAAAAATTATTAATGACAGCATCATAATCAAATTAATTCTATTTCAAAAACATTGAAAAAATTAGAAAATAATAATAATATTGATATAGTACCTTCCTTCGTTCCTTATTACAATGCGAGAAAATATATCTGAAAAACTTGAATTCGGTGTCAATTCCGTAAATTTTTCATAAAATTCATTAAGAAGGTCAGGGTCTGGATAGACGAAATTAAGTTCTCCGTTTCTTCTTGGAGATGGTAGAATTTGCACATATTTTAACATCTCGAGTATATCGACTTCATAATGTTGCTCCACATCAACAGCTTTCTCGACAGAAGAAGTAGCAAGCCCATTATTTTTAACGACGGCAGTAGGAGCTGACATATCTACACTTGTGTGATCGCTAAAGTAGTTGCTAGAATCGCCATTATACTCTGCGGGAGGAGTGAGACGAAGAAGATCGGTTTCATGGTTAGGTGAATTTGTGTCAGAAGTAAACTTTGAGACCGACAGAGAAGCCATCGGCAGATCCATCACAATATTGAGGCTTTCAAGATTGTTACTGTAGTTTTCAGATGTCGAAAATGAACTAACGTTGTGAAACATATCTGAAAAAAAAATTGAGAATATTACTGACTATTCAATTGTCATACAGTCGACATACTGATGAAACTGAAACTAAATTAAAAAATCTGATGTGGGCAGCACATGACTTTCCCTGCAGACGTTTATATTCACGTTATCGTAGTGTCGTACAAGACAGAGCACCAGGCGTGAAGCGCCTTTAATCTCCAGTTTCAATATGTGGTTCTTATCTTCAAACTGTGACATTAATTCAGTGACCCTAATTGGAGGTTCGAGGTTTTTATTTACTACTTTTTATTATTTGTCCTAACTCCTAGTGTGGCAGTTTGTTGCACATTTAGAGTTTAAGCAGTTTGGGGGGTTGATGCAGATCTAAGGGTTACCTAGCGTTTTGGCAGTTTAGAGTTTAGAATATTTTTTTTTTTTTTATTATAAAATAATAGTCGCGAGTTTTATTTAAAAATCAGATGTTTGAGGTGGGATCTTTTAATTCCGATTATCGATGTTTAGAACAGCACGGGGTCTCTTACGAGATTTGGCCTTGCGATGATCATAGTCATGCAGATTGAATAACAGTTCGTTTGGAACGGATGGCAAATTTCTGTAAAATTTAAGCGCTAACTTTTTAATTTGGGCTCTAACAGTTTTTATTTTGAAGTCATTCCTAATTACCGAGTTTCTTAAGTACCTGGGAGCTTTCCTGATAATCCGTAGGATTTTGTTTTGTTTTGTCTCTAGGAGGTCTATTGTAGTTTTACAGGCATATCCCCATACGGGTGCTGCATACAGCATTCCCGGGCGGATGACCGATTTATAAATTAGGAGTTTATTTTGATAACTTAGATTTCCGTTTCCTATCATTGGGTATAAGGCTCCTGTGGCCATATACGCTTTTTTGATTAAGTTCGTTACGTGCTGTTTCCAGGTTAGGTGGGAATCTATCGTTACACCTAGGTATTTAGTAGATTTTTCCGCTTTTAGGGCATGGTTGTTTATGTACAGAGGCGGCGGAGGTTTACGTTTTCTAGAGAAATAAATCCAATGACATTTATTGGGGTTTAATTTTATTCGCCATTTTTCCAGCCAAGTTTGGAGTATGTCTAAGTGTTGTTGTAGCTGTCTGTGCATTACTGAGACATAGGGGTGTTTTGCAAGTATCGCACTGTCGTCTGCATAGAGTGCCAGCTCTGTGTTTGGAGTCCTAGGGATGTCGTTCAGGTATATGTTAAAGAGAGTCGGGCCCAGGATAGAACCTTGCGGTACACTACTTTTAATGAGCTTGGGTGTAGATAAGCTACCTCCTACTCTGACTTGAAAGTGTCTGATATTTAAGTATGAGATTAAAAGTTTGACAAGTGCGTCAGGGACTTTTAAAGTGATCAATTTGTACGCAAATCCACAGTGCCATACTTTATCAAAGGCTTTTTGTATGTCCAGAAAAATCGCAGCTGTGGGTGTCTTGTTATTGAGACCAGAAGATATGTACTCTACCACTCTCAGCAATTGATGGGTGGTGGAGTGCTTTGGCCGAAATCCAAACTGCTCCGGAATTATAATGTCATTCTCGCTAAGGTGCGTGTTCAGTCTCTTAAGAATAATTTTCTCAGTAATTTTACTAAGTGTCGGTAGCAAGCTAATTGGTCTGTAGTTGGCTGGAATTGTGGCATCCTCACCAGGCTTATGGATTGTTATAATTATAGCTTCCTTCCATTCTTTGGGGAAATAGTTTAGTTTTAATATTTTTTTTATTAAGATAGTCAAGTAACATATTACGTTTAAGGGTAGCTTTTTAACCGCAATATTTCTGATTTTGTCGTGCCCTGGGGCTTTTACGGTTTTTGAGATTTTTAATAATTTCTAATATCTCCTGCGGGGTGGCTGGGTCAATCTCAGCCGTTACCGGGGAATTCCTGAAGTCATTTAAAGTTTGACTAACCATTCTCAGGGTGTCCTGACACATTAGATCGTGGTTTGGTTGGAATTGTTTTTCATAATGGCTTGCGAGCGCCTCGGCTTTTTCTTCGTCTGATTACGCGATTTTAGCACCATCTATTAGTGGCGGGAGCTTAATTTGAGGTTTCCTGAGTCTTTTTGCGAATTGCCAGAGCGATACGTCTTCTGGGCTAAGGGATTCGATTAGTTCTTTATACTGTTGCTGCTTTTCTGCGACAATTTTTTCCCTGACTTTGCACGTGAGTCTGTTAAGCTCCCTTTTAAGGGCTTGGTCTCTGTTAGCCTGCCATGTCTTACGTATTCTATTTCTTTGCCTGACTAATTGTTTGACATGGTGGGAAAGTGTGGGCATTTTTGGAGACTCACGATGTGTTGTGGCAGAGGCAATTGCTCTCTTGATTTCTGTTGTGAGTGTGTGCGTGGCAGAGTCAATATCCGCCGTGCTCATTATGTTAGGTACTGTTAAGTGCGGCTCGAAGAGTGCTCTTTTGAATACTTCCCAGTTCACCCTCTCTTGTCCCAAAGAGGCTGGAAGAGGTGTGTTCAGGTCGAATGTCACCAGTACCGGCAGATGATCCGAGTCGAATTCATCCAGGGTACTAATATGTTTCGCGTTAGGACAAAGTCTATAAATGAGCCGTTGGCGCCTGAGAAGCAGGTTGGTGTCGACGGTACAATAATGTTAGTGTTTGTCGTGTTCAGCAGTCTGTGTATCTGTGTACCGCGTGAATTGGCTCTCCTACAGCCCCACGCTCGGTGGTGCGCGTTGAAGTCGCCTGCGAGTATCGTGTTATATTCACGTTCTCTTTATTTATTTTTAACTTTTCCACTTTTAATTCAATTTTCGTTCTATTCCGGTAACCGGACTTATTATTAAAGGTGGCGTAGAGAAAATACGAAAAACTAAAATATCTCGAGATCGGCTAGTCCTAGTGTAATGGGGTTGATCTTTTTCTTTTTGTCGTTGAAAATTACGTATTAAACGAGCATTTAATGGATATATTTGAGTATATCTAGTTCATTAGTTTAGATTTTGACGATTTTTACGGGCCATTTTGCAAAAAAAGGCAGGTTATTTTTTTTTTAATCGTACCAAAATCTAATCAGCACCAGGGTAACCCACAAGTGACTCATCTACCAAATTTTGTGAAATTCGGTTCATTAGTTTTTCAGTTACAGTGGATACAAGCTTTCGTGGGCCGTTTCGCAGAAAAAGGCGGGCTCTTTTATTCCGAATCGTTCCCAAAACTAATCAGCACCAGAGTCGCCCACAAGTGACTTACCTACCAAATTGTTTTGAAATTCGGTCGATTACTTTCTTAGTTAGAGTGGATACAAAATCTGCACACACACACAGACGTCACGCTAAAAATGTTTTTTTCGTATTCTACAGGTCTCGAAACGTGTAGATCCGTCGAAAACTCGAGTTGTGATTTTCGGCATGATTCCAATACTTTCCCTATACATTACCATGTATTGCAGGGAAAGTAAAAAGGGGACGCCAAGTTGATAAATAGTAAAATCAAAAAGTAAGTACGATATTGATTTCAAATTTCGAAATGGTTTTGGATTCAAACAAGATAATAAGTGGATGGTGTATTTATAACGTTTCATTGGAGTTTTCTGTCTCATTTGGTGACAAATTTAACGATCTTTGCAACAAAACTGGGGGCTTTGAGAAGATATCTCAAAAGGGGATAAAACATCATCACAGTAACAAAAATTTTGCTAAATTATTTTAAATTTAAAACAGTCTACTCTGCAATTAAGTGTAATGCCTTTTAAGAAACCTTTCTGATTGAGGAAATTATTCATTAAATATACTTTATTCATTGTCAATAAACTCATATATTGTGTTTAACTAATAAACTCATATCTTGTGTTTAACCAATAAACTCATATCTCTTGTGTTTAGCCAATAAACTCATTTAACCGATTGTTGAAACAGAATATGTATATCTTCTAATTCAATTTTAGTGTTTTTATTTAGTATATTCAAGCAGGATCAGGAAGGTTTATTCTTCAGATCTGCAAATTCAGATCCCCGAATTTAGCCGGATATCGCTAACTAAAGAACTTTTCTTAAATGTTGCCAAATTGAGAGATATATAGACAAATTGCTAAAATCGATTCTAAATAAATGAAATTAATTCTATTCTGTACTGAATGAGTAAAGAAATGATGTTTCGGTAGTCAGATTTAGTCTGTTAGTCCTAAACTGAAAAAAAATATTTGTAAATCCTTAATATCTTTAAATTGATAAAATTGAGTTAAATAAACGGAATTATTTGTGTTTTAATAAGGGATAGTATTGAGAAGATGTTCCGTCTCGAGTGTTCGTTTTGTCGCCGAGTGGGACTGTCAGTTAGTTCTACAGTCCTACTCGGCGATAAATGTGGCGATTTTTTAAAATATCGCTAAATTGACAAAAATGTCGCCAAACTGATAAAATGATGTGCGCAAAATGATATACCAGTGTTGCGTAAACATATTGGGAAATCTGTCTACAAAAAAAAATTGAAATTTACAAAATCATCACTACATTGTAAAATTCATTCCTATCAATTACAAACTCTATCCAAAAAAAATATGAAATCTCAAAATTGTTGCCGCAAAGTTTTCACAAAACAGGAGCTTTACTTTTATTTGAAGTTTACTGGAAAATAGTAGTCCAGTTTTTAATTTTTATTAAAAATATATCCAGTTTCTCAAACACTTATTGTTCTGGACCCTTTTATATTCATTGTGCAAGCAAATGTATTACTATGCATGGCAATTTAAAAAAAAAACTAATTGTAATGAAAATAAATATTTTATTACAAGTAAGGATATAAATTTGGAATATGACAATATGATTAAATAAAATGTGAGTTAATATTTAAGTGGAATTTAATATTATTTGCATTAATATGACCTACCCGATGCAATTTTTACGATGCAATGCATTCAAAAAAATTATTACTAAAATAAATATATTTTATATCAATAAAATACAAATTATAAAAAATTAAAAAATCGTTATTATATTTTATGAATTTTTAAAATTCTTCCAATTGCAGAAACACTTAAAACGAATTTAAATATTAAACTATTGAAACTACAAATAACACGCCCATCCAGCATTCTAATTTGCAATTTTGATAAACGTTCATCAAATTTGAACAACCTGTGACTTATAACGCCCCAAATCCAGTTGATATTCTTACATAGGCAAAAACACTCAAAAAACATATTTTTTAAATCATACAGAAATGCACAGCAAACGCAAATATACGCATAAACATTGTTAATCAATGTATGAGACAATTAAATGTAGATATACAGTTTACTTTAATTCCCAGATATGTTTTTAAATCAATTTAGTCAAAAAGGAATGAGTTATATAAGCATTTTCATTGTAAAACAAAGACTGTTAAGAAACTGAATTATATAAAAGTACTATAAGAAAGCGAAGAAAATTTATGGTTACAATTTACTACCAAATTTTCGAAACATAGAAGGAATGAAGGAATATAAAAACGTTTCAAATATTTAAAAAGTAAAACATTATAATCTCAACTAAGTCCTAATTTTAAAACCATCACAACTCTTTTATCGTATACTGCGATATATATAGAAAAATAAAATATGAACCTTCATCTGACATTACTTATAGACATACATTCTTAAAAATAACAATGAAATATAAATTGAATGCATTGCTTACCTTTTGCTTCTTGTTTAGTAGATCAGGACGTAGAAATTTGAAAATAAAATATGCTGTAACACTGGCTCGTCTTTTATTACGCAAAATGACTTGAATACGAGATCCAAAATATTAAAACAATGTCCGCACAAGCTAGGTTCCGAACAAATTCTAATATGAGAGAAGTTAGAAAATGGCAAAACTCAGATTCTGGACATCACGTGGCATTCTAATCCAATAAGCTGCTTAAGAATGCAAATTGTGCACCTGTGTTCCAAGTCTATGGGTGTGCTTTGTTGAAGGTCAAATTACTGTCCTAATCTTATAACAATGGATAAACAACAAGAAGTACATACGTTTCAATGTCCTTGAGATATCATAGGGAGACATTGCAAACGATGCAGGTTTGTACTGACATATACGTGACAAAACAAGTTGACAAAACTATTTATTGAACAACCAAATAATTTAAAGCACGTTTCTAGGACACATGCATCTTATTATAATTCTTTGTCACTTTCCATATACCTGACAATGCAAGCTGAGAATTGACAACTTAAGTAGCTGCATTTCTTGACATTTAGGGGGGGGGGAAGATGGAATGCCCCAGGAAGGGTGAGAGATCAAAAGACCAGAATGCCGGCGTTGCCAGTATTCTAGAAGGCGGACGTTATCGCCGTTCGTGACGTCACTGGGTTAGAAGGAGAAGTGCCAGTTTCTCGACTAGCATTCATTTCTATTGGAAAACATGGTCTGTGTCAGTCGTTGTTTTATTATAATTTGTAATTATATCGTAAAAGTGAAGTTTAAGTGTAAATTTGTGTATTATAGGTGTATATATATTAGTATTTTCACGTATATAAAATATAATTTTGGTAAGCACAAAAATATCTGGTTGATGCTCGGTTGCTTTGTGTTCAAATTATTATAAGAAGTCAATGGGATCTATGAGTTTTCATAGATTTCCAAAAGATCTACATTCCAAAAATTATGGATCGTGAAGTGCAAAATAGAGGATAAAATAAACATTGCTAACGCAACTGTCTGTTCGAGTCAATTTTCTGATGAAGATTTTCGGGTTAATTTTGAATTTGAAGCCGGTTAAACGATTAAAACAAGAAGCCAACGGCACAAAAATCTCACATACCATTAATACCGCAGTTAAAAATAATGTTTTTACTAGCAGTATAAAAATTATAGTAATATAAATTATAGTAAAAATTATAGTAATTTATTATAGCAGTATAAAAAATACTTATGATTGACATGTTTCATTGATATGTAAAATAGGTGGTCCTCTAAATAATCCAAAAAAACAAAATTAATAAAATAAAAACGACTTCATATGCAGTATCTAAAATATATTAAAATAATTTATATTTCTGATACTAGCAATTATGGAGTTTTATTTCTTTTTTTGGAGGGGGTGGGGAGATATTAGCATTTTGTAAGCTAATTTACACAGTTTAGTTTATTGCAAAATGTATATAAAGTTAATTTTAAATACCTTAAGCATTTTACTTTGTTATTAATATACATAATCCTAAAACGCAATTCTTTAGTAATCATAATATTGACATTATATTCACATCATTTGAAGCTATGGGACATTTCGTTTTGATATGTAAAAAGCTCAGAATACAAAACTAAAATCATGAAAGTTGAAATATAATGCATAAAAAATTTATGTACAATAAAACTAAAAGCCAACAGCACATTTTCCAGAAGAAATAAAAAAGAGGGTGAATGCTTTCTTAGAAATGCATGGCGCATATATATCAAAAGAGAAATGCGTCATTAAGAACTTGCAGTCAAAGTTAGCAAACATTTCACCTTCTATACCACTAAAAGCCATAACTTTGTTTTCACGAACCAGAACATTCATTGGCATTAAACACTTAAATAAGACTTTCATGCCACAATTAGTAGAAAGAAAAAAAGCAAAGAAAAGCCTCTAAATGGTGTAAAAGCAGTATCATGACATAAAAATGGTATGTATTGATTTATTATTTATAATCCACGTGAACATTGCTTTAAAATTTTAAAACTGTACGTTTATATATTTAAAACGCTATAAAGTTTAATAACATCAATTTTGCATGCTTAAAATATCTTTGTGAAACTGACAGATCCAGTGGCTTAACCAAGAGTCATAATACTCTACTAGCTCACAAAATGCATCGTCTTTTTGTTGAGTAAATAGAATAAATCTAATGCCATTGACCATCCATTCGACCGTCAACTCCCCCCTTTTCCCAAGATCCGATCTACGCTTCTTAATATAATATATAGTTATGTAACTACTAGATTGATGATATTTCATAGCCATCAATATATGTTATATGTATGTGGGATTTTTTACGCAATTAGATATTTTTGAAATACATATTTATATTACATGTAGAAAGTATTATCAATGTTTAAGATAATGGATACTATATTTTTATAAATCCGATGATTAGATATTTATTTATATCATCATATCTGTATTAAAACGCTTGAAATGTAATTTTTATATTTACTACACTTTTCACGATATATTTCAGCTTTTATTATAAATAATATATGTATTATAATATTTTAATGATAGCCCTATGCATGTATGAGTAGAATCATTTAATTTCATTCTTCTGAAATTTTATTACGAATGATCTTATCTCCTATCCGAATTATAACCGCGAACTTTCTAAACTTTATACACGTATCTCTATGTCCCCTCTTCTTGACTTGTAAGTCAGTGACGTCACGCTTCAAGTTTCTCTCCCGGTCGAAAAACAACCCCCCTTCTCTGACCTACTTTATGTTTAAAGTACCTTGGGAATGCCCAATCCCCTGCTTGTGCCAACAATTCAACCACTCATCAGAGAACTGCAGTATGCCGCCAAAGTGCCTGAAGTGTGGTGAAGGACACTTCACACGAGACTGCCAGAGACCCAGGACAGAGAAGGCGACGTGTGCTAACTGCAATGGAGACCACCCGGCGAACTTCAGGCAATGCCCGAAGAACCCCTGGAACAAGGGAAAGGCACCGGGGTATGCCCCCCACCCCCGAAAAATCAGATACCCCCTTGGAGGCAAAAGGCCCTCGGACCAAACCCCCAGGCACCCCCTCAGGGCTCCTCGCACTTAGTGCCACAGATAAACAGGCACGAAACTTCAGCACCTACCAGATCGGTGCAAGAGCAGGCCCCCAAACCTTCGACCTCCAGAGAATTGACTCTGGAGGAAGTTAGAGCAGCTACAGCTGCAATTAAAAGAAGATCGGAGGCAGAAAAAGCCAGGCAGGCAAAAGAGGCAAAGGATAGACTGGATAGCAAAGTTAAGGAATGGAAAGAAACTAAACGAATCAGGGAGGGAGAAGAGCTCGCGCAAACCCTGCCTTTAGCTAAAACGGGTGAAAAAAAACAAAAAACTATCGAGTTCCAAAAGGACACTCACAAAAAAGTGCAAACCGCGGTTGAGGCTGAGGAAATGGAAGCCGAGACTGAACAGGCTGATAAATCCGATGCTGAAAAGATGGAGGATATCCTCAACCTCATCAGAGGATTTATCAGCATGTTTAATCTAGACGACATAAAACGTCTGTTGATGCAGTTCGCAGAACTAGTGCAAAAAAAGAGCGATCCAATGGTAATGGTCTTTGAGGCCCTTAAAATAATCGCGGACTTTAAAAGTAACAGTGAGAATCAAACCCGTCATGGCTAGGTCCCAAAAGGAGTCAATAAAAATAATATTCTGGAATGCGAACGGCATATTCTCCAAGAATAAATGAACTTAGGAACTATGTAAATGAAAATGTCGTAGACGCCTTACTAATTCAGGAAACTAGAGTTAGAGAAAGTAAAAAACTAAACATAGCCAACTACTCAGGTTATCATAATCTTAGCTCAAATACTAATGCTAGAACGCCCCATGGAGGAACAGCAATATACATTAAAAGAAATATTCCCCACGAGGAACTAAAAAGCATAAATCTTCAAAGTATAGAAAATAATAGCATAAAAATTAAAATTAATAATACTAGCCCGTTTATCCTAACCTCAACATATGTTAAAAATATGAGTAGAGTAGACGTAGCTGCGCAGCTGGAACTGCTTTTCTCGCGATATCCCAACACGATACTCGCAGGCGACTTCAACGCACATCACCGAGCGTGGGGCTGTAGGAGAGCCAATGCACGCGGAACACAGATACATAGACTGCTGAATACCACAAATACTAACATTATTGCACCGTCGACACCAACCTGCTTCTCAGGGGCCAGCGGCACATTCATAGACTTTGTCCTAACGCGAAACATAGACTACGCTTACACTGTTAGTACCCTGGATGAATTCGAATCGGATCATCTGCCGGTACTGGTGACATTTGATTTGAACACACCTCTTCCAGCCCCTTTGGGACAAGAGAGGGTCAACTGGGAAGTATTCAAAAGAGCACTCTTCGAGCCGCACTTAGCAGTACCTTACATTATGAGCACGGCGGGTATTGACTCTTCCACGCACACACTCACAACAGAAATCAAGAGAGCAATTGCCTCTGCCACAACACATCGTGAGTCTCCAAAATTACCAACACTTTCCCACCATGTCAAACAATTAGTCAGGCAAAGGAATAGAATGCGTAAGACATGTCAGGCTATCAGAGATCCCGCCCTTAAAAGGGAGCTTAACAGACTCACGAGCAAAGTCAGGGGGAAAATTGTCATAGAAAAGCAGCAACAGTATAAAGAATTAATCGAATCCCTTAGCCCAGAAGATGTATTGCTCTGGCAATTCGCAAAAAGACTCAGGAAACCTCAAATTAAGCTTCCGCCACTAATGGATGGCGCTAAAATTGCGTACTCAGACGAGGAAAAAGCCGAGGCGCTCGCAAGCCATTATGAAAAACAATTCCAACCAAACCACGATCTAATGTGTCAGGATACCCTAAGAATGGTTAGCCAAACTTTAAATAACTTCAGGAATTCCCCGGTAACGGCTGAGATTAACCCAGCCACCCCGCAGGAGATATTAGAAATTATCAAAAATCTCAAAAATCGTAAAAGCCCAGGGCACGACAAAATCAGAAATATTGCGGTTAAAAACCTACCCCTAAACGTAATATGTTACTTGACTATCTAAATAAATAAAATATTAAAACTAAACTACTTTCCCAAAGAATGGAAGGAAGCGATAATCATAACAATCCCCAAGCCAGGTGAGGATGCCACAATTCCAGCCAACTACAGACCAATTAGCTTGCTACCGACACTTAGTAAAATTACTGAGAAAATAATTCTTAAGAGACTGAACACGCACCTTAGTGAGAATGACATCCTCATTCCGGAGCAGTTTGGATTTCGGCCAAAGCACTCCACCACTCATCAATTGCTGAGAGTGGTAGAGTACATATCTTCTGGACTTAATAGTAAGACACCCACAGCTGCGATTTTTCTGGACATACAAAAAGCCTTTGATAGAGTGTGGCACTGTGGATTAGCGTACAAATTGATCACTTTAAAAGTCCCTGACGCTCTTGTCAAACTTTTAATCTCATACTTAAATAACAGACATTTTCAAGTCAGAGTAGGAGGTAACTTATCAACACCCAAGCTCATTAAAAGTAGTGTACCGCAAGGTTCTATCCTGGGCCCGACACTCTTTAACATATACCTGAATGACATCCCCAGGACGCCAAACACAGAGCTGGCACTCTATGCAGACGACAGTGCGATACTTGCAAAACACCCATATGTCTCAGTAATGCACAGACAGCTACAACAACACTTAGACATACTCCAAACATGGCTGGAAAAATGGCGAATAAAATTAAACCCCAACAAATGTCATTGGATCTATTTCTCGAGGAAAAACAAACCGCCGCCGCCACTGTATATAAACAATCATGACTTACGCGCGGGAAGAACTACTAAATACCTAGGTGTAACGATAGATTCCCACCTAACCTGGAAACAGCACGTAACGAACTTAATCAAAAAAGCGTATATAACTACAGGAGCCTTATATCCAATGATAGGAAACGGAAATCTCAGTCATGAAAACAAACTGCTAATTTATAAATCGGTCATCCGCCCGGGAATGCTGTATGCAGCACCCGTATGGGGAAATGCCTGTAAAACTACGATAGACCTCCTAGAGACAAAACAAAACAAAATCCTACGGATTATCAGGAAAGCTCCCAGGTATTTAAGGAACTCGGTAATTAGGAATGACTTCAAAATAAAGACTGTTAGAGCCCAAATTAAAAAGCTAGTGCTTAAATTTTACAAAAATTTGCCATCCGTTCCAAATGAACTGTTATTCAATTTGCATGACTATGATCATCGCAAGGCCAAATCTCGTAAGAGACCCCGCGCTGTTCTAAACATCGATAATCGGAATTAAAAGATCCCACCTCAAACATGTGATATCAAATTAAACTCGCGACTAGTGTTCAAAACTCTAAGCTGTTAAAATGCTAGGTAACCCTCAGATCTGCATCAACCCCCCAAACTGCTTAAACTCTAAATGTGCAACAAACTGCCACAATAGGAGCTAGGACAAATAATAAAAAAAGTAGTAAATAAAAACCTCGAACCTCCCATTAGGGTCACTGAATTAATGTCACAGTTTGACGATAAGAACCACATATTGAAATTGGAGATTAAAGGCGCTTCGCGGCTGGTGCTCTGTTCGGTACGACACTCGACGACAATCCCCTGCTTGTATTAAGACTGGTTTCAACCTTTTGTTCATTTAGATCAAGCAGTCCAACGGAAAACAAACTCTCCATTTCCTTATAAAGCAGGATCTGAACACACATTTTATTCACAATTGAATTTCCTGTTATTTATTGAACAACTATCTATACATGGTATATATATATATTTACTGCTGATTACTCCCCATTTCTTTATATATATATATATATATTTACTGATGACTGGAGTTCCTTCAGAAACGATTATATTTAAATTCTGAAATAGAAGTTTAATTAACAATAATCTCAGACTAAACTGCCCCGTCAATCAACTGATTTATAAGAACTTTCTCCTCAGTATGAAATACTCGACACCAGCGGCAAAGTTTATACAATATTGGTGATATTTTATAATTCTCAGTTTACCTTATCACGTTGTTTGGGAATTTTCTGAGCATAAAGAAATGTGCATTGTTGACCACCTCCTCTGCAGAACGGCCTATTATTCCGGAGATATATTTTATCAAAACAGATTTTTAATTGAAATCTTGTTCTGTAATGTATTCTCCATTACACTTGCATATATTAATGTTAATATGTACTTTTTTCAATACCCATTTCATATATTAGGTATTACACTCACATTGCGCTTTCCTTTATATTCTGTTCATTCATTCGTTATTAAAATTTTTAATTTCATATAATTCGCATTTCTATCATACGATTAATAAATGTTTTATTAAGTTTCAGATTTTTGGACATGCACGTCTGCTTACTATTCTTTATTATCGCTGCATCTTACGTCGTGATTTAGAATTTATATATTTAGTTTTATACGCATTTAAATTTTACACATTTTACACACTGAGTGAAAATAAATTGGTAACACAACACACAGAACTAAATATGGCTGATTAGATGAATTGATTATGGACGAATATGGTGGATTGTAATTAGGTGGACTGATGTGGCCATCTATAGACTAAGCTATAATTTCAAGAAATTGGAAACCGACTACATGGTAGATATGAATTTGTCAGTCTCATCAGAGCTTGCATGGCATTTGTCAGTCTCATCAGAGGTTGCATGGCATTTGTCAGTCTCATCAGAGATTGCAAGTTTCTTGCTGCTATTGCATATATCAGATGCAATAGATGTTGGCAAGTACATTGTAAGTGCGAAATCAATCTTTAGATTCCGTTAACATGTTGTTGTAGAGTTCCAGACCGTACGACCTACCAGAAAGGAGTAAAATTCGCAATACTTAACATTTTATTAATTACACCCATACGTAATTCTAACAACAAATATGTCAATTCAAAATGACAAATTTTGGTCCTGAAAATATTACTTAGTTGGGTGCGGTGTTTTATTAAATTCACCGAATCATTTTTATTAAAAAGTAATCGCTCAAACTAGATGCAAATATAGCTAAATGGTAAAGGTTGTGTTCTAAACATGTAGCTGTAGCATGTACCATAAAACCTGTAGCAATGGTGTCAAACAGTTTTGGAAGCAAAACACAGCTATTTTCTTCATACTGAAAAGACAGATCAACTACTACAACTAAGAGAAAAATGTGTTTGTGCAGTAAATCTATAGTTGCATCATGTGACTCGGAAATGCCCGACAAAAAATAAAAAAAAGGAGGAAAATATTCTCAAATGCAACCGAAACATATTTGTTTCAAGGAATTGAACCACGAAAATAAATGCCCTGGGATAAAATAATTAGGAAACCAGCTGATTTCTGAAGCTAAGTAACATTGTCGACTAGCTATGAAAATCGTGTGAAACAATTAATAAAAAATGCTTGTAAGCAGAAGACCATAAAAATATGGAGTATATAACTAAGCTACACTTATTATAAAACTTAAAAGAAATGCATTCGAATTACTATAAAAATAATAAAAAATTAAGGATTTGGAAATCAGAGCCAGTTATATGAGCTACTTCTGCAAATAAATTAGAACAACAATCGATCAAACTGCAGAGTACCAATAAATAAAGATGTAATAAAAATGCATAAACCAAATGTAAGCTATATGAGCTAAATACAACAACTATCTATTAATAGAAACATTTTATTGCTTTTGTTGGGGCGTTAGATCTGATGTTTTTTTCCCAAGGACTGAAGCTCTTTCATCCATAGTAAACGAGTAGATTCCATTGCTAATATGTTTTATCTTGTGTTTTTATTAAATATTTGACATTTTCTTCTTTCTTAATAACAGGATTTCAGTATTTTCCCTGCAGTAACTTCTGAACTAACGGTAAATATAGTTGTTTATTACATAAGTGATCGAAATTATGAAGGCTGTCAACGTATCTCATACAGGTGCACGGGTATGATAAGAGACTCCAGATAAGTTAATGAAGTGCACGATGAAGGATCCCTTCTGCAGTTATTCATCATTGATATCGTAGATATTCTTGTAAATATTAGTTGTGATTAGTGCTGCGATATATTATCAACTTTCCAGTCCAGTATTTAAAAAATTTCATATTTTATACGCAAATTATTGTTTATTATATAGGATTAACATCCACCTCAGATAGCACCAACTTTGCAATGGTGTTTCATTATCAAAAAGGGCATTGAAGTGGTTAAATTTCAGCCCTTTTCCCTCACCATCTGTATTTAATGAAAGACAAGCAAGTGCAGCATTATTACAGCATCCAACCATCAAGCACATAATGGCTTAATCCATTATATTTTAATAGCTGAAAACTTTAAAAAATATGGCAACACAGTAGTGGTGGAGGAGGAGGGAGAACGTAGTAGGTTATTTGATAAAAGACCAGCCAGACAACAGCAACATGGTTTTGGAAAAATATGTTTGTAACATGCTGTAAAGCTGCAATAAATCATGCAGTAAAGCTGCAATAAAACATACAGTAAAAGGTAGAAATATATACGTCTTATTTCAAAGTATTTCACTGTAAATGAAAACAATACCATCTGATTACACGAGTTTTTCAGGGCAGAAGAATATTCCGGCATATTTGGGCAATATTTTTAAAAACGATATAGATGTTTGGATATAAATGTTTGCACCTGTTATGGGAACATTTATTTGAATTCTTATTTGGAGTCATATTTGTAATTATTATCTATTGCATCAAATAATCTGATCATTCTTGTTAATAAACAAATAGTAAGAAACCGTACATAATGTTATAATATTTAGCCTAAATAAGGCCTACATATACCACAGTGGTACATTGTTGTAAGTGTATATCAAACTTTTGATTCGGAGCATGACTTCCGAGAGTGAAGGTTGTGTGCTAGTGAGCTCCCCAGAAAAAATGGCGGCGATTGATTCTGCGATCGCACCGATGAATGTGAGTGATGTGATGGAGGTGTCAGTACCTGAGAATGTTGAAGCCAACATTGGAAAAATACCGATTGTGCTTGAGTTTTATGAATTCAAAAATAAAGTTATCGCTTTAGAAAATAAATTGATTGTGAGACAGATGGCAAGGAAAATCCAAGTCGAGAAGATTGAGAATGCCGAGATGAGAAGGAAGATGGACCTAATGAACGATAAATTGCAAAAGATGGCTGGACGTCTGCATTGTAGTAAGTATCGTTTATCTGTACCCCCCTTCCCCCCGAATATTGAGGAACAGGATCCAAAAGCCACGTTGCTAGCTTAAATTTAAATCTAACTATCCCCGATAATGTATCCAACTCAAAAATAAATTCTACTCCTACTAATGAAGAAATTTCCGAACAAAAAGCTAAAAAGCTCAAAAACAAATTTGATCAGACCGCTCTAGAGGCTACCAAGCAAATTGAAAACCTTTATATGAATAACCCAACTTATTCCAAAAAGAACTTCAAAAGTAATGATAATACCAAACTATCGAAGAAAAGAACATTCAGTGGAGGATTTACTCATCGTATCCTCACTAATGCCGAAGGATTCATCCATAAGGCCACAAGGCCTCCAGACCTGCCATAGACAATTTGCCGACATGAGATTCTGAGCCGGCCAGTCCAAAATCAGCAGACGATAACTCAAAAAACGGACACACGGCAACAGTGCCGAAACCCCCACTACCGACAACGCTCCCGCTGTTAATCAGTGCGAATCAAGGCGAATGAATTATTCATACTCGCCTGCAAAATCCTCATCAAAAAGCGATCAATATTTCATTAAAATCAATTGCATGAAATAAAAAAACTATTGGAGAATTATTTGGCTCTGAAATATCCTTCTATTATAAAACGTTCATAATAAAATTCACTGGCATCTAAGCAATATTGTCCATACGTTAAAATATTTAAATAATTAGAAGTTATGTCAATTAAATGATGGGAGAGGGTGCCCACATTTAAGGATTAACTCTCATCAGCTCCCCTGCAAAACTTGGGATCCTAATATCATGGGAACACATGCGAGTCAATAAACCTCCAAGTCCAAATCAATATGATCTATTCTTAAATGTAAAACATTTTACAACCTCTGCTAATTTTTTTTCTGCTACTTTGTTGATAATTTCGGCAAACTCGTAAGAAAAGAAACAATTACAGACTTTCATAAAAATTCCAGCTACGTTTCTAAATTATTCAGCTAATCATTGTCTACCGAATTACCGAATTTGTATTTCCATATATATATATATATATATATATATACAGTTAAACCACTCTAAACGGTCACCCCTGAGATATGGTCACCCCGTTTCTACGGTCATTTATAAATTCCCCGGCAGGAAACTCATTCACAATATGCACTTTGAACCCCTGATTAACGGTCACCCTCAGATACGGACGAGGACACTATTTTAATGATTCATTCCATCAGACTAAAACCTCTGTACGGACACAATCAAAAGTTGAAATTTCTATATCAAAGATAGATTCCCAGAATAAATTGCAACTCACCTGAGTTAGAAAAAAACCTGCGCCTTCAACAATGGTCTTTCTCTAGGGACATTAACAACAAGCAATTCAAAAGGGAGATAAGGAGTATCGGGAACTCCCGCATTCCTCAGTCACAAAGGAGTGAAATCCACTTCAAGGGAAAAACTCGACTAAGACCACAAAGGGTACAGGAGTGGAATGCGTATGGTCGTTCGTGAGCGTATTATCGTCATTCATGGGCGTACCGTCTGAAGAATATGCTCCTATGGATGCAGATGTGATGATAGAAGAAAACAAAAGAGAAATATCTGATATCGTCAGGGTATTTGCAACAGAATCATCCGAAGAAGAAGAAAGTGAGGAAGAAGACGTCGAGTGTGAAGACCAAGGAGTAGGAGTGAGCATCAGAAATTACTCTGAAGTTTTTAAAGTGTTAGACGGACTAAAGTCATTTTCCTGTAAGCATAATGATGGAAAGGCATTAAATTTAGTTTCACAACTTGAAATAAACTTCAAAGGAGAAAGACTGGTGGCTAAAACCCACCAAACATCAATTGATCAGTTCTTTCCCCGAAGGTAAATAAATTCAAAATACTGTACGTTTTTTGCATATGAGCTTACATGTTGTGAATTTAATTGTTTTTATGAAACAAATGTGCACGTTCGTCACCAAGATCGCAGCTGGGGGCGGAACGGAGTTAACCCCCCGATGAAAGAAAATTTTAACACTGAAAAGGTATAAGGTAAAAATCTAATCAGGTATAGTATCAAAAACAATGTTCAACCACGCTCCCCCCCCCCCCAAAAAAAAAAATCAAATTTCGGCTACGTGTTTGTCAGTTATGTTTTCAAATTGTTTTATGTTCTCAAAAATAGGTATGTTTCAATATGAGGTTTTTAAAACGATTAATGTCGAAAACCCAGACAACCCGACTCGCCCTAGGGCACGAGCAGCAATTTGAGTGGCCGGAATAAAGAAGAGGGGGCACCCGGGTTAAAAACGATTAATGTGTAATATTTGATCTAATTTAGAACGATCCTCTCTTTTACGGTCACCCCTCGTTTACGGACACATTTTTCTGTCCGGAAAGTGACCGTAAATGAGAGGTTCCAAAGTATATATATATACATATATATATATATATATATATATATGTATCTATCTATATATATATATATATATGTATATATATATATATTATCTTAAATATTAGGAACCTTAAAGTTTGAAACGCTTCCTATCGAAAAATACAATCCGTTAAGAAACATAATTGATTAATGAAGTCCTAAACCCATGGCAAAACGTATGTGTTTCGCCAACAGTGAAACCAGATATTTTCTAAATCAATAGTATTATTTCCACCAAAGCAACAAGGATTATCAAAGAAAAATAACATATTTTTCAAGATACTGAATCTTCATCAATTTCGTGTCATTTTTGAGAATTTTATGGAGTTCTCAGACAGCAGCCAAGTTGGCGATATTTGAAAAATTAGGTGCCAATGTCGTCATACTTATAACCAAAATCTACAGACAGAAGGATATACAAACAATAGAGTGGTTATTTATATATAAATAATAAAGCCATACGATAATGATAGTAACACCGAATTGCCACGTACATTGAATTTGTATGATTTATTTACATTCACGTACAATTTCCACATTAAAATGCAATTGATATTTCATTAATATCCCATGATAATATTACTATTATGGAATTGTTGAGTGCCACAGAGCAAAGCTATTATGAAATGTATCTTCTTTCAAGGATGGAACGAGTTAGATCCACGAGATAGATCCACGAGCTAGATCCACGAGCTAGATGTTAGAAAGTTTGCCTATAATAAAACGTGTGAAAACTGAAAATATTGAACGAAGCTTACTACTTTCCATTTTGTGAATTTACTTTATAAATTTATTTGAAAATTGTGCTTTATGTCGAACGAATAATGCTGTCATACTAAAGCTGCTGCCAGCAGTTTTTCAACGATAAATTAAAAACGAAATAATTATATATTTAACATTATCAATAGTCAAGATATTCTGTAATGTTTTCAATAATTCACTCAAAAATTTGGGGATTTTTCCAACATTTGGCGATGCTTATTTTCAATAGAGGCTTCATTATTCATTGACTGTAATAATTGTACCAAAATTTTTCGAAATGCTTTTGTGAGATAGCATCACTTGCGCAGTGTTTCTTTCAGGAATACATCTGGTGGGGGGCGGAGACATTTCAAGTTAACCAAATTTCTATTTACGTGACAGCATTTATATACTTAATGGATGGGTTTTTAGCATCCGAGGAAATCTTCCGGAGATATATTTTGGTTTTGCTTGTGTATGGGTGTGTGTATGTCCGCCCGTCTGTGAATTTGATATCTCACGAACACATGAAACTTTTCGAAAGAAATTTAGAACAAATAGTACAATCTGTGAATCCTGGAACTCTATTGTTTTAAATGCAATCGACTGTTCGGAAGATAAATCCATAAAAAGTCTGAATATTCAATAATGTTACGTAAATTATCATAAAGTATTTTTTCATTAGAAAACGAATGACAAACCCTTTTGAACTCCTGCATGAACCATCTCGAGATACTGCACAGGATATTAGATGAATTTAACAAAAATATTTTATAAAATGAAATAATATTAACCATAATGAAATATGTTTACGTATCATATATACTATCATGCGACAATTTTTTTTAAATTCATTATTCTAGACAAAGTTTGTGCCATTCACGAAAAATCATACTTGGATAGCAGTTACGTATATTTAGACTAAGCAATTTGCCATTAGTCTTTTATATATAAGCTCTTTTGCCCGCAAGCTTGGCGACTCATTTGGCGAAATATCGTGAACTTTGCAATTATTCGTCGCAGATTGAAAAAAGTATGATCAAAATTGCAAACAAAAATGACCCAAAATGTGTTTCAGTGTAAGTTCATTTTCTGGACAATTTCCACAGAGTCGATAATATCTTGTTCCCATCTCTGTTGCTCTTCATTCCTTTTAGATGTTGAATTCTGTGTCTAGTAATTGTTTTGGTGATTTTTCTGTTAGCATTTATTTCACATACCTTGTGCTCCTTCTTGATCGGCTCTTATTTAATCTGTATCTCGCCACTGTATTTGCACCATCTAGGCTTACGAGATTTGAAGTGTCGTTTTTGAAATCCCCGGCTTCTTCAGCCTAGGAAATATTTTAACTTTTTCTAAATCCGTTGAAAAAACAATTAGGAAAAATTTAATGAAGTAGTTGAACTTTAAAATATTTCATTGTTTGCCAATTTGTGTTTCTCGGAATAAAAAGCAACGCAGTTGATTTGATTAAATCCCTTTGTGCAATCAATGAGGGATAAAATGATGGCCATATGGTAACTGTTGTGTTTTTTGGACATCAACAAATCCTTTGATTGGGATAATTAAGATATATTGTAGTTCAAGTTAAAGAGCACTGATATACGTGGTAATGCGCTGGAATTGTTCTATTCCTAATTGTTCTATCTGTTATAATTGATTTTGGTAGTTAGTTTAGCAGGAGTTGGTCCTGTGTCCGATGTTGTTTCTTGTCTTTTTAAACAACCTATGTTTATTTAATTTTAATGAGACTTTTACTGCTTTTGCATATGATATTGCTTTATCGTATCGCGCATATACAAATTCTAATGTGGAAGTCCCAGACCACTATTATCGTCATTCATGGGCGTACCGTCTGAAGAATATGCTCCTATGGATGCAGATGTGATGATAGAAGAAAACAAAAGAGAAATATCTGATATCGTCAGGGTATTTGCAACAGAATCATCCGAAGAAGAAGAAAGTGAGGAAGAAGACGTCGAGTGTGAAGACCAAGGAGTAGGAGTGAGCATCAGAAATTACTCTGAAGTTTTTAAAGTGTTAGACGGACTAAAGTCATTTTCCTGTAAGCATAATGATGGAAAGGCATTAAATTTAGTTTCACAACTTGAAATAAACTTCAAAGGAGAAAGACTGGTGGCTAAAACCCACCAAACATCAATTTATCAGTTCTTTCCCCGAAGGTAAATAAATTCAAAATACTGTACGTTTTTTGCATATGAGCTTACATGTTGTGAATTTAATTGTTTTTATGAAACAAATGTGCACGTTCGTCACCAAGATCGCAGCTGGGGGCGGAACGGAGTTAACCCCCCGATGAAAGAAAATTTTAACACTGAAAAGGTATAAGGTAAAAATCTAATCAGGTATAGTATCAAAAACAATGTTCAACCACGCTCCCCCCCCCCCAAAAAAAAATCAAATTTCGGCTACGTGTTTGTCAGTTATGTTTTCAAATTGTTTTATGTTCTCAAAAATAGGTATGTTTCAATATGAGGTTTTTAAAACGATTAATGTCGAAAACCCAGACAACCCGACTCGCCCTAGGGCACGAGCAGCAATTTGAGTGGCCGGAATAAAGAAGAGGGGGCACCCGGGTTAAAAACGATTAATGTGTAATATTTGATCTAATTTAGAACGATCCTCTCTTTTACGGTCACCCCTCGTTTACGGACACATTTTTCTGTCCGGAAAGTGACCGTAAATGAGAGGTTCCAAAGTATATATATATACATATATATATATATATATATATATATATGTATCTATCTATATATATATATATATATGTATATATATATATATTATCTTAAATATTAGGAACCTTAAAGTTTGAAACGCTTCCTATCGAAAAATACAATCCGTTAAGAAACATAATTGATTAATGAAGTCCTAAACCCATGGCAAAACGTATGTGTTTCGCCAACAGTGAAACCAGATATTTTCTAAATCAATAGTATTATTTCCACCAAAGCAACAAGGATTATCAAAGAAAAATAACATATTTTTCAAGATACTGAATCTTCATCAATTTCGTGTCATTTTTGAGAATTTTATGGAGTTCTCAGACAGCAGCCAAGTTGGCGATATTTGAAAAATTAGGTGCCAATGTCGTCATACTTATAACCAAAATCTACAGACAGAAGGATATACAAACAATAGAGTGGTTATTTATATATAAATAATAAAGCCATACGATAATGATAGTAACACTGAATTGCCACGTACATTGAATTTGTATGATTTATTTACATTCACGTACAATTTCCACATTAAAATGCAATTGATATTTCATTAATATCCCATGATAATATTACTATTATGGAATTGTTGAGTGCCACAGAGCAAAGCTATTATGAAATGTATCTTCTTTCAAGGATGGAACGAGTTAGATCCACGAGATAGATCCACGAGCTAGATCCACGAGCTAGATGTTAGAAAGTTTGCCTATAATAAAACGTGTGAAAACTGAAAATATTGAACGAAGCTTACTACTTTCCATTTTGTGAATTTACTTTATAAATTTATTTGAAAATTGTGCTTTATGTCGAACGAATAATGCTGTCATACTAAAGCTGCTGCCAGCAGTTTTTCAACGATAAATTAAAAACGAAATAATTATATATTTAACATTATCAATAGTCAAGATATTCTGTAATGTTTTCAATAATTCACTCAAAAATTTGGGGATTTTTCCAACATTTGGCGATGCTTATTTTCAATAGAGGCTTCATTATTCATTGACTGTAATAATTGTACCAAAATTTTTCGAAATGCTTTTGTGAGATAGCATCACTTGCGCAGTGTTTCTTTCAGGAATACATCTGGTGGGGGGCGGAGACATTTCAAGTTAACCAAATTTCTATTTACGTGACAGCATTTATATACTTTATACAGTGTAAATAGAAAACGTGCCTCTCCCCTCCCCCCGGACAAAAAGTCTTGAAAGAAACCCTGAGACATACTCTAACATATCCGGCCATCCAAACAGCAGCTCTAAGTCTACGGACGAGTCGGGTGGTCTGGGCTTTCGACACTCTAACACATAAACTGAGACACACACACTAACACATACACTAACATTAACTCAAAAAAGTTCGATTCGGATTCAATGATGCCTGAAACGTAATATAACGTCGAAAACGTAAATTCGAATTTTCAACCTGGTTACAATACATTTTCTATACTATGCATGGAGGGAAAGTTATAAACCGTAATTAGTTCTCTCAAATAGCTAATATGGCGTGATGGAGAAAATACTTTACATTTGTCTGCTCTTTTCATTTTATAATCCAAAATATTTCATGCTATTAATACACAGTTATGACCCACATATTTGAATTCAGGAAATTTGATAGTGAACTTTTATCTATACTATATTCATTCGGTAAACTAAAGAAAATCTCATTTTACCAATTCTTGTTCGAGATTCACAAATTTGAATTCAGTTAAACTAAACTGCAAGTTTGCAACCAAAAGATGAAATTCAAGTGTTAAGTAAATATGGATTGTAGACGGTCGTATGATTTTAATTCAGGGAAATGTTCAGTTCGTACGAAAATATCAAACGCGAACTTGATATCGTAGAATGGAAAAGGGATGCTTGGATGGCATATAAAATTTGTTTTGCGATGTCGTTTGCAATACATGAGAAACAAATGTTTATACTCGCAATCTGTGACTCGCGTTTGAATTACAAACAGCTCGTAACACATTTGTACATATTGAAGGTGAACTTAAAGTGCTATTCAGAATACGGTTTTAAAAGTAGTAATTTTAAACCTCAGTTGGTATGGTATGAGTCCCAGGGAATCCGTACTTCTCTTTTAAATCCGACAAAAGAATTGTGTTCTACAATGCTTAATATACTGTAGCTTTCTACTTCTTTTAATATAATTTATTTACAGTAATTTACACAATGTACGATATTTATATAAGATTACGTTATTTAATTATCATTATTATTCGTTGAAGTCAACTAATATTATTCAAGTATAACAAAGCTTTGGTGTTCGGCATCTGTCATTGGAAACAAACCATAACTTCCGAGTTAAACGCACACAAAAGCCGCCAACAAAGAGTTTGACGCCAAGATCGTTTGGAGCGCAAAATTCCTGACAGGTCTTAAATTTTAATTTTGAGAAAAATATATATTATATCTGAAAATCAATAAACAAAGATGCATATAATACATTCCCGACCGTGCAATTAACTACACTAAACTCTAAGGTGAGTCGCACGGTTTGGGTTCTTTACATATAATACATTGGAGTTGACACAGTCATGTCGTAAAAGAACGGGGATTGCACTCGGATGATCCAATTTCGATTCCTGGCTCTGCAAAAACTGTATCTGTGTTCACCCGGAGTACGGGCACTCTCAATATGTGACTTTGTAAGTCCTTATAAGAGGTTGGTGTAGGGGACGGTTACAATCCCTGTAGATGCCGCCCCCACTGAATTAGGGGCGGCATCCACCGTCCAAACCTCCTTATGTCCAAATGGATACGTTACACCTTCTGCTAGGTCGGACGGTCTGGGTCTGACAAAAAACATATAACACACTGGAAAAGAACAACATAAACTGACATATGATAGTAACACGCGATGTAACACTAAATTAATTTACAGGTAACCAGCAACTTTTGAAATTTATTGATAATTTTCGTTGCATTTCCACATGATACTGGCTTTAGTTATACCTCATGATCTGTGAACGTTTTAATGTTCTTTTTATCCTTTTTTTTTCACTTTGTTACTAAACTGTTGGACTGGAGTGTATATCCTCCGTACGCAAAGAATATTTTGAACATATTCTACACTGCATTATGTTTAGTTCAAGAAGCGGTCTCGTCCAGCCTAGTCTTGTGCTCATAATTTAGATGCAGGCTCTAGTTTGCTGTACCCCTCCCTAGCTTTTGGGAACTCGCTTTTCGTTGACAAACTTTCACAACTCTTCTGCTGCTAGGCACATCTCTTGCTCAAGGCTCAAGGCCCTGCGCCCCTTGGGGCGCCCCCAGTCTATCCCCCTCTTTTTCCTCCTCTGTTGGGAACCCGCTTGGGCCCCAACACCACAGTTTTCTGAAGACTTGGGGAAGGGCGCGACCTCGGTCGTGCCCCCCCCCCCAAGCATCTCTTAGTTGATTAAATCACCTTTTACTACTTCCTTTTTTCTGCCTCTTTTCCTTTTCGTCTGGAGTTTAAAGGGAGGAACCTTCCTCTCCTGGGCACTCCACTAACCCCGTCCTTGAGATCCTTGAGATTATGTTTAGCTTTGAAAACTATACTGAGCAAACTTCTCGATAATACGAAATTACTACACTCATTATATATGCCAACAAAAGTGGCCTCATTGACTCTTGTGTCGAGAGGAAAAAAATTTTATCAGCATAAATAAATATAAATATATATATGATGTGGGCAGCACATGACTTTCCTTGTATAATGTAATGAATTTATTTATTTCACAGTGAAAATATGATGAAAATATCCACGGCACAGTGTGTATAAAGATGAATTGTACATTTAACGATTTTCCGGATGACAACATGTATTTCGCACCCAATTAACTTATATTTCACACAACCCTGAATTAACAACTATCAATATTGTTAGCGTCCTAAATAAGCATCATAGACCATGTATTAAATATTTTAATAATACATTCAGCAATTTGAAGAGTCCACTTTGACGTTAAGATCTTGCAATTTCGTCGCAATATCTCAACGGTAGAGCGTAAGTTGGCAAGTTCGGAGATCCAGTTTTCGACTCCCTTTTGGCGCAGCAAGGTTCTTTACAATGGCGACCGGACAAATCAGCCCTGTAGGTTAGTGTAAATATGTCGGCGGTCTGAAAGGTACCCTAGTATGACTGGCACGGATTCAGTGGACTCTGCGATTTGGGTCGCCGATTTCAAAGCGGGAGGATAACGACCAAGCAGGAAGCTAATTTGGAGGATAAAAATAGCATGATGAGGCTAACCTGAGCTAAAACTAGCAGGAGATGGTCAGTAAGATTGTCAGTTGCCGCCAATCTGTCATTAGAGGGTGGAAACTGCAATGTCTATTTTGACAATAACATCTTGCAATTTCGGTTCCGTAGCTCAACGGTAGAGAGTTTGCTTTGGGCAGCGTTGCAGTCCAAAGCAAAGCAGCTGCATGACAACCTTGAAGCATAAGTGTAAGACTCGATCGGCTAGTTCCTAACTGACAAACTCACCGATGAATCTAGATGCATGCCGTTCGTTTCATACATTAGCTATCCCAAGATCAATAAAATAATGCTTGGATATTGACAATAAACAATCGTTCAAACTTACTGTGAATACTTCATTCATTCCACAATCTAACATCAGGGCCTGAGTATTTATGCCTAAAATCTGCAATTTGTCTCCCCGGCACAACCCATAGCGGTTTCTTAACAACATGTGTATACGGTGCCATTAATAATTCGCGGTCATTTTTTCTGTTCCCGCGCGTCGTAATGTGTTACATTATTATAAAGTGACTAGCTTGGAACTCTGTAGATATTAGGAATAAAACGGGTCGTAATACGAACCAGTTGAGGAGTACTTCATCCGAAGACTTTAACCTCATGTATGTACTAATATTTGTGCCCATGACATCACTTGTAGAATATAGTACATCATATTTCATATACTTTTGTATTTTTTCTGGATATTATTACAAATAACACTTCATTTATCTTTATTATTTTCCCCACATACATAGGATAATATGTAAAGTGTATTGTGACGATGTTGAAAATTCAAATTCGTCTTTCTGATGGAAAAGCAAGCTTCATCATTGAACTCCAATGGAACGTTTTTGAGGTGATGGTTCTGCGTATGTGATTCGCAAGAGTGTATTAACTCATGGACTCCTCATGGCTAGCTATCGCTGGATCATGAGGAGTTTCTACCTCCCTTTCTAAAAAGCAAAGTTCAAATAACCAACTCTTAGTAACATTTAAATTCAATTTATTTAATTATTCTTGGGTTTATCTTATATTTACAAAAAAATTACAGTTATTGTTTATAACAATTTTTTATATCTTTCAATCAATTTGAGACATAGATTCTAGAAAGAGAGAGATCTAAAGCTACAGATAGTAAAAGAGAGAGAGTGGGGAAAGAGAAAGAGAAAGAGAGAGAGGGCAATTCCAGATTAGTTCGTCATACATTTAAGCCAAAATCTGTTTTTACACAGTTCGCTTATAACTATATACAAGTCGTATATATCTTAGTGCAACTTGGAAACCTGTTGAGCATTTGCGAAGATGCATAAATTCGAAATTTGAACTGCAGGTAACACAGGTAGATTACTGCTTTTACGCTCTCATTTCAATAGATTTACTAGAATTTATGGGCTAGAGGTTTAAAGAACTTTCACAGCATGAATATTTTTACTCTTCTCATTATCTCACTTTATCAATTCCAACCACTCCTCTAAACTCAAATCACTCCACTGAACTCCAACCACAACGTGAAACTACCTTTTGTAATTTTTTAGTTGTGTACCTTTTTGAACTTAGCTTCGGGGATAAAAGCTTTCCTTCAAGCCTCCTCCCCCACACACACACATCCTCCTGAATCCGTTCGGTGATGCAAGCTCCTTCATTGACACATGAAGTTTCTGTAATGGTGCTGATTGTTCAAAGAAGGGCCTCCCACTTGATGACACTGCAATTTCGGGTTGGTGCGCCGCGAGAGTTGTCCCCATAAAGTTGCTCATTTTCATTTATTGGTCATAAACATCTGTCTAGGAAAGTCTGTTTAGGCGCCAATATTCCTGGCCTTTTCTTTAACACAAGTTTGTCATTTTTCCTGTAGAAATATGTGGTCTTTTTGATCTCCCTCTTCTATCTCGCATCTGTATTTTAAGGAAAATATAAATTCAAAAGTAAACGACATCTTCGGTTGTTTTTAATTTTCCATTTTCATTTTTAAACGTGAAGACTATATTACTTTTTAAAAACATTCCACCTAAATGAACTCTTCTTTTGCTACAATCAGTTCTTGTTATTCAAATCGTATGTTTACAACTTAGTATGCTTTTCTTGGCGTTGAACGTAAACTTAAATTTTACTCCATTCATGTAAGTGGATTGTAATCTTGTGATGTATCAAGGGAACAAAGTTTCCATTCATAAAATGAGACACGTAGAACGCATAAAGGTTCAAGCATTTCATTTACCTAAATTATATTTTAAAGTCCTTTAAATGCATCAGACAATTTGAATCAGTTTAACTTTATTTCCCAAACGATATTTTATACGCATAAGAATAGTACTGTAGCGCGTTCTGAATTTGAATTCGATTTTATGGTATCATTTATGAATATAGTCCACAGTATAGCCAATACTTTGTTTCTAATGATGTAAATAGTTAATTAAATATATGAACGGGAAACGGTTTTAAAGGAAAAAAGAGTATATTTTCTACAATAATATATTATATGTCTGTCTGTATATTGATGACGTGGCAGATAATTTAAGCGATCCACAGCTACGAAATTTATTTCAATGGTACTTCAGATAAGGTCCGGTTAGTATTTGGAGCGATTTTTTTTAATTCGATTTTATGTTATATAATTTTGAATCACTTTTTTGGGTGATTTTCATACAAATTCAAGAGCTTAGTGATCGAGAATAGTATCGCAGTGTTTCAATCTTAACCGCATCTAAATGATTCCTTTAATACAAACGGTCAACGTAAAACGTACTATCCTATAATTAGACGAATTTCCGTGAATTTTCAGATAATTTATATAGTTCGTGTTTTGAAGCCGTAATTGATTTTAAAATTATGATGTAGAAAAATCGACTGATAATCATATCTTCACAATTCAATAGGAGTTGCATTGAACACTGCATCCTGCTCCAAAATAAAAATTGTGTTTCTGGCTTCATCCGATCACTAATTATGATTTTTATGAGTTATCTGTACATTAAACATTTCCACTTCATCTTTCGAAAAGCTTTTAATAAGCGTTAATAAGCTATTAAGCTTTGTTAATAAGCTCTTTCTACGTTTTGGTGTTAAGCACATGCGTATTGCACCGGAATATACAGTGTACTATAAACGTGCCCATTGCTAGCAGTTTTATAAAGACATCATAAAGAAATTATTTAGAAATACATTCTTAAATACTTCAGATGAGATTCTACCAAACATATGGAATAGTTTACAAGAAAAAAGTTGTCATTAATTTTCTTTCTGAGGTAGCGTGGTATATAGCCATTATACTTAAATATGTACTATTTTTTGTTTAAAGTAGATTTATCTAGCTGCATGAGTCTCAAATATAGGAATCGTTTTTATTATGCTCTGAATGTTGTCAATACCGAAAAATTAATTTCCTTCTACCAACCGGGGTTGATAAAATAAGTTATAAAACACTATAGTTTATACACAAAATAGTCTGAACAAAAGAAGAAAAATAACATAATTTAAACAAAGTTTTTCGCCAATGAGGTTTAAACCAGCAAATTTTGCAAAAAACCTAAACACTTTATAGCTGCTTTTCTCTGTTTTAATGTTCTAGATAAATTAATAATACAGAATTTATAATATGAGCTGTGAAACAAATACACGGTTTTGACTTTTAGAACCAGCCTGGAAACCTGTACTTAACTAGGTCCTTAACTTAATTTTGAAATTCTTGGCAACTGAAGCTATTTCTTACAAACCATCACATGTTTTACAAAAAAGGGAGAATAGCAAATGCACAAATTATCCGATCGCGTTCAATCTCAATTTGCAAAATAATTATTTACACAATATATCCATAGTAAAAAATATTGTATATATGCGTATTTAACAAACATTGTTTATATACCTATTTTAAAAATATTGCTTGACTTTTAGTGGAGTTATCGTAAAACGAAGCATGAAGAAAGGTAGACAAGAGCATATTAAACACCCCGGACAAAATATTACGAAATAAGGTTTTATTGAATTTAATACTTGAATACATCACCATGTGCTTTGATCACCACTTGGTCAATTCTGCTAGTGACACGGTCAATTCTGCTAGTGACTTTGAACGTGCAACACTCCTCTTGAAAGCAATTTCCAAAGCGTCCCACATTTTCTCGATGCCGTTAAAATCAGGCGAATTGGCGGGCCAAGTGAGGTGTGGGAGATCAACCTCAGGTTCTGTGAACCAGTCCTGCACACATCTGGCCAGATGCACGGTACAATTGTCGTCTTGGTAGACAGGTTCGAAAACATGACTCTATTCACGCAGAAAGTCCACATAAGGTGCAATGTGGTCATCCAAGATGGGGATATAATCCACAGCCTTCATCTAATTGTTGACTTCCCCAGTGGTCCAGCGCCAGACGCCGAAATACATACCCAAAGCATCACACTCCCTGACCAGAGCTGCACTGATCTCTGGAGACAGTCCTGATGATAAGCCTCTCCGGACCTTCTGCTGACGCGTAAACGTGCGTCATTGGCATGCAAGCAGAAGCGTGATTCTTTTGACCATACTATACGTCTCCAGTTATCCACAGTTCAGTGTCGATTTTCTTGAGCCCATTGGAGTCTCTTCTGTTTTGTGGCTGATGTAAACCGTGGACGGCGGGATATGCAACTGAATAATTCCACACTATGCAGCTCTGGGCCAACGGCCGTACCGTGCTGAAAACACCGGTTCTCGTTAGATCACCGAAGTCAAGCAGCATCGGGCGCGGTTAGTACTTGGTGGGTGACCACCTCGGAACGCCGCGTGCTGTTGGCCATCTCGGGTGCGGTATCCCCGAGGTTTGCGCGCTAGATTTGCACGCTGCCACAAATGCCGCCGTGTTCATGCGGAGTACGATCACGTTAAACATGTGGGTCCGTAAGTCCTTCCGAGAGGTTGGTGGTAGGGGAAGGAGGGTACGGTCCCTGTGGATGCCTCCCCCACTGGGTTCCGGTCTAAATTGGGTGGCACTTCCCGGCCGTCCATACAGTTACCTTACACCTTTCTGGTAGGTCGGACGGTCTGGGTCTCAACAACAACACTATGCAGCTCCCAGCGCAGGGGAAGTTCGAAAAAAGGCGGACCCGGTCCAGCATTAACCTGTGTCACCAATTAGTCTCTGGTTTGGAAACGATTAGAGGTAATCATGCTCCTCACATACCGGCGATCTCTCGGAGATACTATCGTCTTGCGGCCGGCATTGTATAGGCGGGAACTATTTGTTCAGAAGACACGCTATTATTTATGCACTGTACGTACTATAGATGCTGCACACACAAGAACGCTGCAATCCCTGCAACTTTGTGATCGTGATCCCGGCCAAATACTATGGCCGTCTTTTGCCAGTCGGTGATGTCTCGTCTGCGGCTCATTTCCAATTTTACGTACGAACGATGCACACTGATCTCCAAGTTTCGCAACACGTTCAACTTTCCTCTACAACTTCCACCTCTGTTCTGTTTGCATAAGTGAAGTGCTCTGCAAACACGTGCTCTTACAGTGTAGGGTCGCGGTAAATATTGATTTCGTAATATTTCGTCCTGAGTGTTTATGTCCAACTCAAAAGCGAAAAGCTTAACAACTGCGCTTTTTCGCTTCCATTATAACGCAGCAATATAAATAGAAATTTCCATTATCATTTGAACTGAATCATATCAGTTATATGTATAAATTATACTTGGATTAGTACATTCATCGGGTATAGCTGTAGATACAATGTTCTATATTATTTTAACTGAATTATATGATTTAATTGAAAATCTTTACCAATGTTTATCATATAATAATTATACTGCACGTTACTTGTTTTAACATTACATTATAATGACTATATGTTTACATGCCATTTAAATGATCATGCTCGAAGGTGGATTGAATGGCAATTAATCTTGTAAGGATAAATCTTGATTGAAAATTGATAATGTAAGGATGCACTTTGACTGAAAATTTAAGTTGCGTATCTGCCTAAAACTTGTTCCCTGCCCTCCTCATTTTTACAGGTCATATTCAGTAGAGTTTAAAACAGTTTTAAATTTTATTACTTGTATAAAATATGATGATAATAAAATAATTTAATCATATATTTTCATACATTTTAAGTATTAATCTAAACAATTTATACGATTATCTTTCTTAATAAAGGAATATGTCTATGTGTCTAGGTGTCCAATCTGTAGAGGGATTCCAAAGCTTCTTACGCCCATGAAATTCGATACACAGGAACTTCTCGAAGTACACAGGGACACCTTGAAGTTCTTCTTTATTATTTCGAATTAGTTTTCAGTTATTTTATATTTTACTTTGATTTAGGACGCTATTTACAAAAATCGATTCTTTAGTGACCTAAAACGTTGTCACAGAGATTTCACCTTGACATCATCGGTAATATGTACAAATTCACTTTTAAACAAATTTTGGACGGAATAAAACGATGAATAGATAGATTTTAATAATTTTTAAAAATATATATACTTTTCGTGATTTTTAAACTTCTCCGATTTTTATAATACAATATACTAATATTAATGCTTTCTTCTTTTAACCGTAACCCGTAATTAAACCGTACTTATTTTTAGCAGGTCTTAAATGTATCACAGAATATCCCCAGGAAAAAAATACATTCATAAACCCATGCGTTGATTTAATATGAAGTTTTTGAGCTAAATGAATTTCTAGTCTTCGTAGCAGATCTGCACTGACTTGTGGGCCCTTTTGCTTTTAATAACTAACGCCATCTATTGGCATTTTAGTGCGTTTTCTCGAGATATCCCAGCTTGGCCAATATAATAAATGTTGTCCTAATATTTTGCAATTTATTATTAGATTATCATAATAAGTATTGTGCCATAATTGACTGAAATTAGATGACAATTTGCAGAGATAACAATGAGTTTCGTTTTGAAGGAAATTTCGAGTTTTCAAGTACTATTTTTATTTATTTGCTTCACGAGCATGGTTCCGTCCGTAGATTTTAACGTAGAATGTAGTTTCGCAAGAGACGGGATTCGGTTTTGCTATCTGTGTGTGGGTTGGAGTGATCTTTTCACGCCCGTTGAGCCGATGTACACGGAATTGTATTTCGTTATTATAACTACCCTACTTTAACTTCCGGGCAACGCCAAGCACATTTTCTAGTCTAGAATAATAAAGTACAGTTGAGGTGTGTCTATCTGTTACATTTTGTACACAGATGCTTCAGGGCAATGATAGGTGCACCTCGGCGTTATTTTTTTTTATAAATTTCGAATTAGGTTTTTAGCTATTTTATATTATATCTAGATTTAGGCAGGTATTAACACACCTCGATTCTTTAGTGACCTATAGTGTTATCACACTGATGACATCTTGATACCATTGGAAAGACCGAAAATTGTTCTTTCTAATAACGTTTGACCCGAATCCATGGAATCATTCTTTCATATTTAAGTTTAAAAAATAACACTTCAATTTGCATTTTTTATGGGATTTGATGTATATATATCGTCGTATCCCAGAACAGTGAGATCAGTACAATTCTATTATTTGGCTAAAATATTCCCATATATATGGGCATTCTAACAAGAAATCTGTTTTTGATTTCATTAGCCAATTTTAACTTTTGTAATATTTTAATTGATCTCATTCACTTATCACATTGTAGTGTCTGCACTTCAAAGCTCTTCAACTGTTCCCCCTCTCAGGATCGGATCCATTTTAATTAGAGGTAGGCTGTTGCAATGGATGGGTTTTTAGCATCCGAGGAAATCTTCCGGAGATATATTTTGGTTTTGCTTGTGTATGGGTGTGTGTATGTCCGCCCGTCTGTGAATTTGATATCTCACGAACACATGAAACTTTTCGAAAGAAATTTAGAACAAATAGTACAATCTGTGAATCCTGGAACTCTATTGTTTTAAATGCAATCGACTGTTCGGAAGATAAATCCATAAAAAGTCTGAATATTCAATAATGTTACGTAAATTATCATAAAGTATTTTTTCATTAGAAAACGAATGACAAACCCTTTTGAACTCCTGCATGAACGATCTCGAGATACTGCACAGGATATTAGATGAATTTAACAAAAATATTTTATAAAATGAAATAATATTAACCATAATGAAATATGTTTACGTATCATATATACTATCATGCGACAATTTTTTTTAAATTCATTATTCTAGACAAAGTTTGTGCCATTCACGAAAAAGCATACTTGGATAGCAGTTACGTATATTTAGACTAAGCAATTTGCCATTAGTCTTTTATATATAAGCTCTTTTGCCCGCAAGCTTGGCGACTCATTTGGCGAAATATCGTGAACTTTGCAATTATTCGTCGCAGATTGAAAAAAGTATGATCAAAATTGCAAACAAAAATGACCCAAAATGTGTTTCAGTGTAAGTTCATTTTCTGGACAATTTCCACAGAGTCGATAATATCTTGTTCCCATCTCTGTTGCTCTTCATTCCTTTTAGATGTTGAATTCTGTGTCTAGTAATTGTTTTGGTGATTTTTCTGTTAGCATTTATTTCACATACCTTGTGCTCCTTCTTGATCGGCTCTTATTTAATCTGTATCTCGCCACTGTATTTGCACCATCTAGGCTTACGAGATTTGAAGTGTCGTTTTTGAAATCCCCGGCTTCTTCAGCCTAGGAAATATTTTAACTTTTTCTAAATCCGTTGAAAAAACAATTAGGAAAAATTTAATGAAGTAGTTGAACTTTAAAATATTTCATTGTTTGCCAATTTGTGTTTCTCGGAATAAAAAGCAACGCAGTTGATTTGATTAAATCTCTTTGTGCAATCAATGAGGGATAAAATGATGGCCATATGGTAACTGTTGTGTTTTTTGGACATCAACAAATCCTTTGATTGGGATAATTAAGATATATTGTAGTTCAAGTTAAAGAGCACTGATATACGTGGTAATGCGCTGGAATTGTTCTATTCCTAATTGTTCTATCTGTTATAATTGATTTTGGTAGTTAGTTTAGCAGGAGTTGGTCCTGTGTCCGATGTTGTTTCTTGTCTTTTTAAACAACCTATGTTTATTTAATTTTAATGAGACTTTTACTGCTTTTGCATATGATATTGCTTTATCGTATCGCGCATATACAAATTCTAATGTGGAAGTCCCAGACCACTCGACTCACTCTAAGGTTTGAGTAGCAGTTTGAGTGGTCGGATACAAATTCTAATGTGCTGATGTGAAAAACAATCCATCTAATGTTAGACAATGGTTTTGTGCTAATAATCTTATTCTTAATGTCCAAAAATATAAAACTGTTTGTTTTGACTTTTCTGAGAAATCTCCATCAATTTAAAATTAGTACAGATTGTCATTTATCTAAATATTTTAAAGTCTTGGCTTTAAAAGTCTACGTTAGTTCACAATTTCACCGTTAGATGTCTTGGATGAATTCACTCGATTCCGCCTCATTAGACTTTCCCCCTTTAAATGTTTCTAAACACTATATTAACCTAAAAAAGCTACAGTTCTACTCTAAAACGATAGATTTAGCTCCCAATTTCATTGCTATGTATTGGTTTTACATGATGTATATTTCCTTATCATACATTTCTAGTCCTATAAATGTTTTAAAC
Source organism: Amaurobius ferox (assembly GCA_951213105.1). NCBI lineage: Eukaryota > Metazoa > Arthropoda > Arachnida > Araneae > Amaurobiidae > Amaurobius > Amaurobius ferox. The sequence goes on along the minus strand of OX578149.1, from coordinate 112,612,089 downwards.
ATCTTGTCAAGTTTAAAAATCTAAAGTTATTAAAAATTACTCCACTACCTCTTTCTAACGTTATATGTCGGACATGTGTTTTATACATACTATCTCAGTAGGCGACTCCTTATCTTTGACACTATCAACGCATCTCATTAAGTTTAAAAATCTGATTCCCCAAACTTTAAAATTAGTCTCATACTCCCTTTCCAACACTATATAGTGGTTATGTGTATTATTCATACCCCCTCAGAAAACGTTTAGTCTTTTAAGACTTACTATATTCTCCATTTAACTAAAAGTTTCAAAGTCCCTTTCTTAAAAATCAACTCTAGTATCGTTTTGTCACCAGTATGTATCGGCGACGGATACATCCCACATCACCTAAGTCGATATTCTCACACCTTTAAAAGTTACTATGCGCTCCCATTTACTTAAAAAATCTAGTTTCTATCATCCAAATTATGTTAGTAGTCCACTTCCAAAGCCATGTAGCGCTTTTGGGTTTATGTCATACCACCATATTTGGCGTTTCCATTCTTCAAAAGTTACTAAACGCCTTAGTGAAAAGAAAATTTCTAAGTTTTATACTAAAAATTATCAAGTTTTCCATTTCATTTCTATATATTTTTTATGCGTATTATGGATACTGCCTTATCATACATTTATTCCTGATTAAATGCTATTAAACACTCTTTTTACTTGAAATATTTACGTCCTGTTCTAAAAAGTCGACTCTAGATCTACATTTCATCGGTAGTGCAGGCTAGACCACTAGACATTTACACTTCTTTAACAGTTAATTGAAATTTGTCTAATTATACTTATCTAAAATTTTTAAGTTTCAACTTCGAAAAATCTCTCCTTGTTCCTCATTTTACAGCTATGTATCGATTATACATATCACTCACGCCATCTCAGACGTTTTTAACCCAGACGTTAGTTTGACATTCCACAGCTAGGTGTCCGTGATTAATTCACTCCGTGACCTTTTGCAGGTGATAACACCTAACAAAAAGTTAGTGCATACCTCATTTAGCTAAAAACTACAAAATCAAGTTCTTAAAAACTATCGTAGTTCTCCCCATTTTATGCCTATGTACTGAGCATCCCTATCACACATACCCCATCAGTATGAGTTTTCCACGCCATTAAATATACTTAAATATTCAATTTACTTAGTTACCAAACAAAATTCAAAATCTCGTCTTTAAAATCTACTCTAGCATTCATTTATACTGTTATGTGCTGCTCATGTGTATCAGACAGAAAAGATCACATCATCAGGTGATTCCTTTAAAGTTTTATCTGTTATTCTCGATATATAATGATTTGTGTTAAATTTTACTACACGCAAATTCACATTTGTTGGCTTTTGAAGTATTGAAAACATAAATTTGCGAATTTTTGAAAGTTGAAAAACTTACATTTGCGATTTCTTGAAAGTTGAAAACTTGTATTTGTTAAATTTCACTTAAAAATAGCAGACATGCGTAAATATATGTTACTTCCTATAGAAAAATTAGCACATATATTGTTTTTGAATCTTTGAAAATCACATTTGCTAAATTTCACTACGTTTAAAACCACGTTTATTGGTTTTTAAAGCTTTGGAAACTTACATTTGCGATTTTTATTATTAAAGAAATACTTTCCCTTTAATTATACAAATTATTGTAAGGAACGTAAATTGCCCTATCAATTGTGGTGGCAAGGTGAAAACTTTGGGCTGCCTTGGAGCCTGAATGAAATGAAAATCATATTCAAAGAGCATTTAAATGCCTCTTTTAAAATTGCAAATATTGGTCTTACTTCGCATCATAAATTGAATAATTTAAAGAGGAAGGTATTTTGATCGTGCTCGAAAATTCTAATTCGAGTTTTCGCCGCAAAATTACCTTTCAATTATCACTGGACACGAATAGAACATTTTTTAGGTAATATCTGAGTGTGTATATATGTTACTATTTGTTGGCGATATCTCAAGTTCGAAGTATTTCGAAAATTATTTGGTGTTGTTATTACAATCAATGAATAGTGAAGCGTATGTTTTCAAATGCAACCGAAAGTTCTCCAGACCCCTCCCTCCAATTTCATAACGAATTGTTTAAAATATCATCAGATAGTCAATAACGATAAATAAATTATTAATTCCGACGTAATATTTATTGAAAAACGAAGGACATCAATTTTAATACGTTAGCATGATCCGTCCTCGAGATATTGCATTTTTTCATGTAAATGTAGAAAAAAAATTACATAAAATTTAATGTGCAGAAAGTATCATCATATGGGCTCACTTTACCCATGAAATATTATGCAGAAAGTTTTATGAACATCCTTGTGGTGGATCTAGTTATTTCCATTCACGAAAGAAGATACTTTGTGTACTAGTCTTATATTTTAACAAACAATTAGCCCATAGAATAATTCATTTCACGGGATATTAACTAAATGTCTATTGCATATTTATGAGGATTTTGCACTTGAGAATAAGTCACTCTATTCTTACTCATAAGCTGAAATGAAACTTCTAATCTGAACAACCTCCCCATGAATCAGAATATTTAGCAGAATATCATCCTGTTCGTAGTAAACATTTGTGATATAAAAGTATTCAATTTAAATCGTAGGGCACACGGAAAACTCAATACAAAGAAGCATATTTTTGAGCAGGGTTGGCAAGTTTCTTTCAAAGTGGAAAAAACCGCAGAAAAAACCATAGAAGGATCCGACTGGAAGAAATAAGTTTCTTCCACTAGTGAAAGAAAAGGAAGAAGCTGTTTCCAACTCTGTAAGATAAAATAAATGCATTTTTCTTATAGATAACCTTAAGTAAATTTAATTAGACCTATAACACGAAATGTAATTAATTATATATATTCTAAATTAATAATTACATCAGTTTTTTAGCCAAGATCAGATCACACATCTGACTAAAACTTTTTACTGGATGCCTAAAGAAAAGAAATTTTATCTAAAATACACAAAATCTATTAAAAGCTATCAATTTCAAGTTAACCATCATAAATCTTTATTATTTAAAATTCTTTAACTGGTAGTAAATAGTCTGGAACACTTACCTACTGCAGTCCTGCAGAACTTGAACGAGAGTTTAAAAGCATTTCGACATTACCGTAGAGTTCATTGGATATGTCACTTCACGTAAAACACCCTTTCACCAGGTAAATAAATGCAACTAAGTTCTTCCTGATTGAGTCATTAAAATAGATCTTCGAATGTGCACCACTTTCTATTTCAAAAAGTATCACTACCCTTATGGGGCCAGACTTTAACAATAGGAGAGAATAAAACTTTGCAGGTGTGTAAGGTGCAAATGAAAGGAGGGAGAGAGGGAAATATAATTGTCAGCACCAGCTCACATAAAGGATTACATTCTAAAAAATAATAATAAAGCACAAATATTTTGTAGCTATTATCACTTATACTTCATCAGCATATGATAATAATATGAGATAGTATCTATGCAAAAAATTTTAGAGCATTAGTCCTATAAAATCAGCATTGAGATATGTATGTTAGAATAAATAATTATAAATACTTTTATTTAATGTGTTGCACAATAGAGTCTTTAAATTTAAAATTATGAATTTTTATATGAAAAATAAAGAATTAGTAGGTAATTTTTTCACAGAAATTGCTGAAAAAGTGAAAAAACTTCCCCCCCCTCCATAAAAACCATCATCTGTAAATACATGAACTTGGAGAAATTAAATTATTATTTCAAAAATAATATTTTAATATTAATTAAGCTATAAACTTTAGATGTGATATAATACTATTCTTTGAGTTTAATTCTATTATATAGTTAATATATTTTAATTTTGAGCAACTGTTCAGTTTTCCGTTGGTCTCTTCTATTTCTTCCAGTTTTTCTCCAGTTTCTTTCACTGTTCTGAAAGAAACAGGTTTCTTCCGGAAGTCACCTAACCCTGTTTTTGAGACTTCAAAGTTCCATTACAAACCTGCAAGGATAAGTTGATCGGGTACCATGTCCGATCCAGGATACAAATCCCTGATCACTATGACCCTACACTCCCCCACCTTGCTCACTACCCCCACCCAGCTGATACATTGGCAATTCAGAAAACAAGATTTGTTTTCGTTAGTTGAAATATATAAAACAATACAGAAGGTTATAAATAATGAAAATGAATCCTCTAATTAAAAAAAAATTAGAAAAAAGAACATGAGCCTATCATCGTATTTTTAAGCATTTTATTAAATAATACAAAAATAAATTTTTCAATATATCTTTAGCTTCATTTATAGAAATTTATAAAAAACACGCTTTTAAAGATATTAATGACATTGATAGCAAAATATATAACTAAGTAGAAGTAACTGGATATCAGTTCCTCTTCAGCACATCCATTCCACTTGGGAGGAATGTGGCTGTTGGTTGCTCAGTCCCGCAATGGCGACCTACGCAGATGTTGAGTATTGAGTCCGTCTAGTAGTAAACTTTTTCCCCCAATGAGGAATTTAGAATGCAGCGGACTCCTAAAATCGGGATTATCAAAGGAAGGAATCTAAGGAATCCCACACAACTGTGGAGTCAGTATTTGGAGTGAGGAATAACTAAACATCAGTTACTCTTGTAGGAACTCTTTTTCTGTGGTGAGAAATGCAGCTGACTAATGCTCGTAGTATCATGATGATCAAACACGCTATGGCAATCCACATAATGTGAGAGTCAGAATGATAAATTCTAAAATACACAAGAATTCCCGCAAATAGGAAGAGGAGCAGGAACCAGAATATCTCAGAAATCAGCCTTCGAGTACAACATGTCGTGTGCTTCTGCCGACAAAATCTGCTCAATTGAAAATTGTTGATTCCATATACATCCTCACTGTAAAAAGTAAATTGCATTTAGTACTGCGATATTTTATACTAAATCAAACTTGAACAACACCCTTTATCTCTCAATAAATTTTATTCTATGATTTTATTGTTAGATTTATGGCAGAAAGATAAATTGTTTTTAAAAAGATTATTCTTAAACGCTAATTTTTAAAACATTATTCCCTACTGAATATTCAGTGAAACATAATTTTTAAATAAACAAGAAAGATCAATCATGCATAAAGATTTGATTATGAAACACTTTCCAACTTCAATGAAATTTTATTTACACATCTCTAAAATACAACACATTCCTAAGTAATATTTTAAAACTTATCACAATACTACATTAATTTATTATATTTGAAACTTAAACTTTCATCGAAAAAGATGAACTTCATTCAAATGACGGCATTGAAATATAAATTGCCTGGTTTAAACATCTCTAAAATGCGATACATTCCTCAGTAATATGTTTAAAATCATCATAATAGTACAATTATTTTTTATATTTGAAAACTTCATCGAAAACAACTGACATTCATTCAAATGGCGTCATAGAAAAATAACACGCCTTGCTCTCTCTATTAAAGCAGCATTTCATTCATAACATTTTCTCAATCATTTCATTCATCACATTAATAAAATGATTTATTTTATTTAAAAACTTAAGACCATGGAGCTACAAGCAATTAAACTCTATACTTAAAACTTCATCGAAAAAAAATCGTCCTTCACTCTGTAAAATCAATGAATATTTCATTCATATCAGCCATGCAGACTCCATGGACTGAATTATTTTGTGTTAAAGAAATACAGTAAATCTAATACAACTCATCCTACATATTTTGTTGTTTACATTTTACGTAAGTGTAAAATAGGCTTCGTCGTAGAAATAATCAAATTTGGATGATCATTTAAACTCAAATATATTGTCATTGCCTTGTTTCAGTATGTCGATGCACAGAATTTAAGCAAAAATAAAGCTGTTTTAGGACGAATACCACACTCAATATGGATTAAAAAGAACTTTAAAAATCACGTTTTTGAGAAAAGATGGATGCCATATTTTATTTTGAAGTGAGTCACGTGATCTTTTTATATCATTTTCACGTGATCGCTTTATATAAGCGGTGCAATTAAGATTATAATTTTTATTTAAAAACTACTGAATATATTTTGCTGAATTTTTTTTTATATATTTTATGGAACAATTTGAATATTACGTAAAATTTTCGAAGCAATTTGTGAATTGTAAATCCGCTTAAACAATGTTTGAAAAATTAGGTCCCGTGGGGTTCAATGTATTTCATTTATTCAACCCAGGTTCAATCCTAAACTAATCGGGTGATATTATTCATTTACATTCCCATAGGTCCTACAGACCGTCTGAACAACATTCTGAAATTCCATTTTGATTAAATCATTTTTACGGCAGTTATCGTGTTAACGAACAGACAGACAGACAGAATGAGCATAGTCATAAACAGTTTTCAAATTTGTTGTAAAGTGTGAGTAAAAATGACTGAAGAAATTGAAATATAATGATATACTAATAAATTTTTCTACTTTTCTGCAAATTGAGTCTGAAAATTTTGTAGTGCATCGTTATCAATACAAATTTTATGCATTCAAAAAGCTATTATTATCTAACTCAGAACGCATTTTCTGATTTCCAAACAAATACAACAATTCAAAACAAAATATCAAGACACTGGTATTAGGAATTTTATTTGTTTAAGATATCTCCTGTGGTTATAGAGACCCAAAAAAATTTAAGAAATTAGCAATTTTTAAAAATCAGAAATTCCGCTTCGATGAAGTAAGTGAACGCCGCTTTCGAAATGGAAATAACGGTAAATGGTAGGCATCTAAAACGGGTATTCTTAATATGTTTAATCTCAGTTACTTTGGGTTGAATTCATTGCTAATTTAAGTTATCGACTCAGAAGAATTGGGACGCATATCTTTTCAATTTTAAATCCACACAAAAATGTCTGAAAGCATATTGTGTAATATGTGTTTAAATCTAAGCATAGAAAATTTGTAAATGAAAATTTATCTTTTTTAACACTTGTTAATTATAAAATCAAATTTAAATCGTCTAAACTGATGTTAAGAATGAAAATAGCCACAATTACGTTAAAATAGCTTTGGTAAAATTAATAAGCACCAGAAAAATTATTAATGACAGCATCATAATCAAATTAATACTATTTCACAAACATTGAAAAAATTAGAAAATAATAATAATAATGATATAGTACCTTCCTTCGTTCCTTATTACAATGCGAGAAAATATATCTGAGAAACTTGAATTCCGTGTCAGTTCCGAAAATTTTTCATAAAATTCATTAAGAAATTCAGGGTCTGGATAGACGAAATTAAGTTCTCCGTTTCTTCTTGAAGATGGTAGAATTTGCACATATTTTAACATCTCGAGTATATCGATTTCATAATGTTGCTCCACATCAACAGCTTTGTCGACAGAAGATGTAGCAAGCCCATCATTTTTAACGACGGCAGTAGGAGCTGACATATCTACAGTTGTGTGGTCGCTAAAGTAGTTGCTAGAATCGCCATTATACTCTGCAGGAGAAGTGAGACGAAGAAGATCGGTTTCATGGTTAGGTGAATTCGTGTCAGAAGTAACCTTTGAGACCGACAGAGAAGCCATCGGCAGATCCATCACAATATTGAGGCTTTCAAGATTATTACTGTAGTTTTCAGATGTCGAAAATGAACTAACGTTGTGAAACATATCTGAAAAAAAATTGAGAATATTACTGACTATTCAATTGTTATACAGTCGACATACTGATGAAACTGAAACTAAATTTAAAAAGGGAACGCCAAGTTGATAAATAGTAAAATCAAAAAGTAAGTACGATATTGATTTCAATTTTAGAAATGGTTTGGGATTCAAACAAGATAATAAGTGGATGGTATATTTATAACGTTTCAATACTGTTTTCTGTCTCATTTGGTGACAAATTTAACGATATTTGCGACAAAACTGGGGACTTTGAGAAGATATCTCAAAAGTGGATAAAACATCATCTCAGTAACAAAAATTTTGCTAAATTATTTTAAATTTAAAACAATCTACTCTGCAATTAAGTGCAATGCCTTTTAAGAAACCTTTCTGTTTGAGGAAATTATTAATTAAATATACTTTATTCATTGCCAATAAACTCATATATTGTGTTTAACTAATAAACTTATATCTTGTGTTTAACTAATAAACTCATATCTTGTGTTTAGCTAATAAACTCATTTAACCGATTTTTGAAACAGAATATGTATATCTTCTAATTCAATTTTAGGGTTTTTATTTAATATATACAAGCAGGATCAGGAAGGTTTATTCTTCAGATCTGCAAATTCAGATCCACGAATTTAGCCGGATATCGCTAACTAAGGAACTTTTATTAAATGTTGCCAAATTGAGAGAAATATAGACAAATTGCTAAAATCGATTCTAAATAAATGAAATTAATTCTATTCTGTACTGAATGAGAAAGGAAATGATGTTTCGGTAGTCAGATTTAGTCTGTCAGTTCAAAATTGAAAAAAAAATATTTGTAAATCCTTAATATCTTTAAATTGATAAAATTGAGTTAAATTAACGGAATTATTTGTGTTTTAATAAGGAATAGTATTGAGAAGATGTTCCGTCACGAGTGTTCGTTTTGTCGCCGAGTGGGACTGTTAGTTAGTTCTGCAGTCCTACTCGGCGATAAATGTGGCGATTTTTTAAAATATCGCTAAATTGACAAAAATGTCGCCAAACTGATAAAATGATGTGCGCAAAATGATATACCAGTGTTGCGTAAACATATTGGGAAATCTGTCTACAAAAAAAAATTGAAATTTACAAAATCATCACTACATTGTAAAATTCTTCCTATCAATTACAAACTCTATCCAAAAAAAATATGAAATCTCAAAATTGTTGCCGCAAAATTTTTCACAAAACAGGAGCTTTACTTTTATTTGAAGTTTACTGGAAAATAGTAGTCCATTTTTTAATTTTTATTAAAAATATATCCAGTTTCTCGAACACTTATTGTTCTGGACCCTTTTATATTCATTGTGCAAGCAAATGTATTACTATGCATGGCAATTTAAAAAAAAAAACTAATTGTAATGAAAATAAATATTTTATTACAAGTAAGGATATAAATTTGGAATATGACAATATGATTAAATAAAATGTGAGTTAATATTTAATTGGAATTTAATATTATTTGCATTAATATGACCTACCCGATGCAATTTTTACGATGCAATGCATTCAAAAAAATTATTACTAAAATAATTATATTTTATATCAATAAAATACAAATTATAAAAAATTAAAAAATCGTTATTATATTTTATGAATTTTTAAAATTCTTCCAATTTCAGAAACACTTAAAACGAATCTAAATATTAAACTATTGAAACTAGAAATAACAAGACCATCCAGCATTCGAATTTGCAATTTTGTTAAACGTTCATCAAATTTGAACAACCTGTGACTTATAACGCCCCAAATCCAGTTGATATTCTTACATAGGCAAAAACACTCAAAAAACATATTTTTTAAATCATACAGAAATGCACAGCAAACGCAAATATACGCATAAACATTGTTAATCAATGTATGAGACAATTAAATGTAGAAATACAGTTTACATTAATTCCCAGATATGTTTTTAAATCAATTTAGTCAAAAAGGAATGAGTTATATAAGCATTTTCATTGTAAAACAAAGACTGTTAAGAAACTGAATTATATAAAAGTACTATAAGAAAGCGAAGAAAATTCTTGGTTACAATTTACTACCAAATTTTCGAAACATAGAAGGAATGAAGAAATATAAAAACATTTCAAATATTTAAAAAGTAAAACATTATAATCTCAACTAATTCCTAATTTTAAAACCATCACAACTCTTTTATCGTATACTGCGATATATATAGAAAAATAAAATATGAACCTTCATCTGACATTACTTATAGACATACATTCTTAAAAATAACAATGAAATATAAATTGAATGCATAGCTTACCTTTTGCTTCTTGTTTAGTAGATCAGGACGTAGAAATTTGAAAATAAAATATGCTGTAACACTGGCTCGTCTTTTATGACTTGAATACGAGATCCAAAATATTAAAACAATGTCCGCACAAGCTAGGTTCCGAACAAATTCTAATATGAGAGAAGTTAGAAAATGGCAAAACTGCAGATTCTGGACATCACGTGGCATTCTAATCCAATAAGCTGCTTAAGAATGCAAATTGTGCACCTGTGTTCCAAGTCTATGGGTGTGCTTTGTTGAAGGTCAAATTACTGTCCTAATCTTATAACAATGCATAAACAACAAGAAGTACATACGTTTCAATGTCCTTGAGATATCATAGGGAGACATTGCAAACGATACAGGTTTGTACTGACATATACGTGACAAAACAAGTTGACAAAACTATTTATTGAACAACCAAATAATTTAAAGCACGTTTCTAGGACACCTGCATCTTATTATAATTCTTTGTCACTTTCCATATACCTGACAATGTAAGCTGAGAATTGACAACTAAAGTAGCTGCATTTCTTGACATTTAGGGGGGGAAAAGATGGAATGCCCCAGGGAGGGTCAGAGATCAAAAGACCAGAATGCCGGCGTTGACAGTATTCTAGAAGGCGGACGTTATCGCCGTTCGTGACGTCACTGGGTTAGAAGGAGAAGTGCCAGTTTCTCCGACTGGCATTCATTTCTATTGGAAAACATGGACTGTGTCAGTCGTTGTTTTATTATAATTTGTAATTATATCGTAAAAATGAAGTTTAAGTGTAAATTTGTGTATTATAGATGTATATATATTAGTATTTTCACGTATATAAAATATAATTTTGGTAAGCACAAAAATATCTGGTTGATGCTCGGTTGCTTTGTGTTCAAATTATTATAAGAAGTCAATGGGATCTATGAGTTTTCATAGATTTCCAAAAGATCTACACTCCAAAAATTATGGATCGTGAAGTGCAAAATAGAGGATAAAATAAACATTGCTAACGCAACTGTTTGTTCGAGTCAATTTTCTGATGAAGATTTTCGGGTTAATTTTGAATTTGAAGCCGGTTAAACGATTAAAACAAGAAGCCAACGGCACAAAAATCTCACATACCATTAATACCGCAGTTAAAAATAATGTTTTTAATAGCAGTATAAAAATTATAGTAATATAAATTATAGTAAAAATTATAGTAATTTAATATAGCAGTATAAAAAATACTTATGATTGACATGTTTCATTGATATGTAAAATAGGTGGTCCTCTAAGTAATCCAAAAAAACAAAATTAATAAAATGAAAACGACTTCATATGCAGTATCTAAAATATATTAAAATAATTTATATTTCTGATACTAGCAATTATGGAGTTTTCTTTCTTTTTTGGGAGGGGAGGGGAGATATTAGCATTTTGTAAGCTAATTTACACAGTTTAGTTTATTGCAAAATGTATGTAAAGTTAATTTTAAATACCTTAAGCATTTTACTTTGTTATTAATATACATAATCCTAAAACGCAATTCTTTAGTAATCATAATATTGACATTATATTCACATCATTTGAAGCTATGAGACTTTTCGTTTTGATATGTAAAAAGCTCAGAATACAAAACTAAAATCATGAAAGTTGAAATATAATGCATAAAAAATTCATGTACAATAAAACTAAAAGCCAACAGCACATTTTCCAGAAGAAATGAAAAAGAGGGTGAATGCTTTCTTAGAAATGCATGGCTCATATATATCAAAAGAGAAATGCGTCATTAAGAACTTGCAGTCAAAGTTAGCAAACATTTCACCTTCTATACCACTAAAAGCCATAACTTTGTTTTCACGAACCAGAACATTCATTGGCATTAAACACTTAAATAAGACTTTCATGCCACAATTAGTAGAAAGAAAAAAAGCAAATAAATGCCTCTAAATGGTGTAAAAGCAGTATCATGACATAAAAATGGTATGTATTGATTTATTATTTATAATCCACGTGAACATTGCTTTAAAATTTTAAAACTGTACTTTAAAACTGTACGTTTATATATTTAAAACGCTATAAAGTTTAATAACATCAATTTTGCATGCCTAAAATATCTTTGTGAAACTGACAGATCCAGTGGCTTAACCAAGAGTCATAATACTCTACTAGCTCACAAAATGCATCGTCTTTTTGTTAAGTAAATAGAATAAATCTACTGCCATTGATCATCCATTCGACCGTCAACTCCCCCCTTTTCCCAAGATCCGATCTACGCTTCTTAATATAATATATAGTTATGTAACTACTAGATTGATGATATTTCATAGCCATCAATATATGTTATATGTATGTGGGATTTTTTACGCAATTAGATATTTTTGAAATACATATTTATATTACATGTAGAAAGTATTATCAATGTTTAAGATAATGGATTCTATATTTTTAAAAATCCGATGATTAGATATTTATTTATATCATCATATCTGTATTAAAACGCTTGAAATGTAATTTTTATATTTACTACACTTTTCACGATATATTTCAGCTTTTATTATAAATAATATATGTATTATAATATTTTAATGATAGCCCTATGCATGTATGAGTAGAATCATTTAATTTCATTCTTCTCAAATTTTATTACGAATGATCTTATCTCCTATTCGAATGATAACCGCGAACTTTCTAAACTTTATACACGTATCTCTATGTGCCCTCTTCTTGACTTGCAAGTCAGTGACGTCACGTTTCAAGTTTCTCTCCCGGTGGAAAAGCAACACCCCTTCTCTGACCTACCTTATGTTTAAAGTACCTTGCAAATTTTGCACCTGTGTTCCAAGTCATTTCTATGGGTGTGCTTTGTTGAAGGTCAAATTACTGTCCTAATCTTATAACAATGGATAAGCAACAAATAGTATATACGTTTCAATGTCCTTGAGATATCATAGGGAGACATTGCAAACGATACAGGTTTGTACTGACATAAATGTGACAAAACAAGTTGACAAAACTATTTATTGAACAACCAAATAATTTAAAGCACGGGTCTAGGACACCTGCATCTTATTATAATTCTTTGTCACTTTCAATATATCTGACAATACAAGCTGATAATTGACAACTTAAGTAGCTGCATTTCTTGACATTTAAGGGGGGAAAAGATGGAATGCCCAATCCCCTGCTTATATTAGGACTGGTTTCAACCTTTTGTTCATTTAGATCAAGCAGTCTAACGGAAAACAAACTCCCCATTTCTTTATAAAGAAGGATCTGTACACTCATTTTATTCACAATTGAATTTCCTGTTATTTATTGAACAACTATCTATACGTGGTATATATATATTTACTGGTGATTACTCCCCATTTCTTTATATATATATATTTACTGATGACTGGAGTTCCTTCAGAAAGGATTATATTTTCATTCTGAAATAGAAGTTTAATTAACAATAAACTCAGACTAAACTGCCCCTTCAATCAACTGAATTATAAGAACTTTCTCCTCAGTATGAAATACTTGACACCAGCGGCAAAGTTTATACAATATTGGTGATATTTTATAATTCTCAGTTTACCTTATCACGTTGTTTGGGCATTTTCTGAGCATAAAGAAATGTGCATTGTTGACCACCTCCTCTGCAGAACGGCCTATTATTCCGGAGATATATTTTATCAAAACGGATTTTAAAATGAAATCTTCATCTGTAATGTATTCTCCATTACACTTGCATATATTAATGCTAATATGTACTTTTTTCAATACCCATTTCACATATTAGGTATTACACTATTAACATTTAAAATTTCCTTACCATTGATTTCTAGAGATATCAGTGGACTTTTATCATATATATATTTACTTTCTACTGTATCATATATATCTATATATATGGAAATTTTCATATACATATCTGTAGATAATCGCATCTCTTGATCCAGTAATTTTGAGCTCATCATGTTGAAATTTACTTTTTTATAATCCCCATCTGTATGAAAATCATCTATTATAGTAACCCAGATATCTCTATTATCTAAATATATTTTATTGACAGCATCGTTATCATTTTCAGGTTCAGAAACATTTGTAATTATTTTATTTTTTGCATCAAATTTATCATTCTGTAATATTAACGAATTTTTTTCAAAATATCTTTTATTCACAACATTTTTTTCATCTTTAGGATCTGCAACATTTCCTATTCTTTTTCCTTTTGCATCAAAAACTTTTCCTTCTAAAGAATGCAAAGTTGTATCATTTAATTCTTTTATTCTCTTGCCTGTTTCTACAGTAAAGGATAAAAAACTCTCATCATATTTAGTTTCTATATGATCTCTCAATTCATGATGATTATTCTCTATTTTATTCAAAACAAAACTTTTAGTGGTTAAATCTAAATCATCTATAGGATTTTCACAATTTTTTAAAATTCTATTTTCCATATCATAATTTCCATCATTCATTAATTTAAAACCTATATCAGGAGGTCCAATAGGTCCTTCTCTCATTTGATCATCATAAGAAGGATAATAAGCACTCATTTATTTAATTTTAAGATTTTAAACTCTTAACCATTGTTATAGTTTTATTTTTTAAATTTATAAAACATCTCTTTCTTTCTTTAAAAATAAAATAAAACTTATATTCCTTTTGACTATTCATTATCCAATTAAATTCAATATCTAAATTATTTAAATCGGTATAGTTTTCATGATTTGATGAGTCAAAAGGAAAAATAGGATACAGTTTACCAAAATTCTCCTTATTTATCAAAGGTCCTGTTTCTGTATTATTATCGTAAAGTCCTTCATGTAAAAGAGCTTCATACACTCGAATATAATCTTTATTGGCAAAATTTGTTTTATAACGCATAAGAGGAACTTGTTTATTATTAATCATCAACCAGCATTCTGCCATATCTATATGATCAAATATCATATTATTTTTTTCATAATTACTATCTCTTTCAACATATTGAGGAATCCCATAGACACTTAAAACTTCATCTGACGCTGTAGTTGCTGTCACAGATCCACTGTTGCTTCTATAAGGGCCTACCATCTTAAATCTATGTCGATCCCAATTTACCTCTATATCTTTATTAGATAGATATGATTCCAGAAATAAGCTTTCTGCAGAATTTTTTAATTCTATATAAGGTAAATGCAAGGTTAAACCTTCAACTACTACCTTATAATTTTCGTTTCTTATATTAGTATATATCATATTTTTATTTTCATTTCTTTGAATTTCTATTTTCACTTCAAAACCTGAAATTATCTTTTCATATTCTCTAAAGAAATCGATTATATCTTTTAAAGGTGTCCATATTTTAATGACATTGCTATCTTTCGTTAGTTCCCATCTCTTTACGAATCCTTCGTTATAATCTTTATTCATTTTCAAATTATTAAAAAACTCAGTTATTTTAGTAGTATCTTCTAAAGTACCATCATATTTGAACTCATTACGGTCAGCTGAATCAGATAAAAAAATTCATTTTGAGCTTGTGATGTTACATAATCAGGAGTATAATGAATTAATCTTAAAACATGATTCATGATTGAAAAATTTGACTGTGTATTTGATTCAATTTCAGTATCTCCTATATGTACTTTTAAAGTTTTGATAAAACCTCCACCATTTACCAGACTCACATTTTCGTTTCCAATGGATGATTTATCATTTTTTGTAATTTTTAATTTTTGTTCAAGATATCCTCTAGAATATAAAATTTTTGCTTTAGTATCATTAATATGAAAAACATAGGTAGCATTCTCATCTGAACTATGTTCTTTTGGATGAATTTCTCTTAATTCATAACTTTTAATGTGATCATTATAATAATAACGAGTATCACTTAAATCATAAATCATTTATTTAGGAAGAATTTTTAAACCACCTCCTTTCTTTTTCATAGAAAATATTTCATTTAATATATTCTTAGGTTTCAATAAAACCTTTAAAAATCCTAGTATTTTTTTACTTTTTCTTCTATTCATTTATTTAAGAAGAAATAAAATTAAATTCTACAGCTCCTTTATTTAAATCTATTAATTCACCTTTTTGATTAGTAATCCTCATTTTTATTCTTTCAACAGGATCCACTTTAACAGGAAAAAATATCCAATTATTAAATTCTTTTGAAATTATACTACCTGGAGGGTTTTTATTAGTGAAAGAATATATAACTTCTGAATTATATTGATTTATTAAAGATCCTTTTACAACATCACAGTGAATATAAATATTATCATTTCCATTAGATATATCAGCAATATGTTTACCTTCAATCTCTGTTTCTTCATCATAACTTCCATATTTCGGTTTTAAAAAGCCTATAATTTTATGAAAGTTACTTTCTGTAAAATCAATTACCCAATTTTTTTTCAGTTTAATAGATATTCTTTGTCTTGCTTCAATAATACCAAATTTCACAGGTGGATCCTTACCAAATATTTTCATCATATACTCATTTAAACCTCTTACAGTATAATTACCATTTGAGATAATAATTGTTATATCTGTGTCTAAACTGATTTTTATATCTTTGTCTAATGTATACATTCTAAATTTGTTATTTCCATAATTCTTACTTATATTCAACCAGGAAACTTCCATAGAGAATGAGTGTAAAGCTAATTTTTTTATTTTAAGAGGTGTAATAAAATTTACAGTAAATTCCTCTGATTTCTCATGACCTTCAGATTTTAATTTTATCATTTATACATAACAAAATTTTCATTATAGTCACTAGGTTTTTGTGTAGGAAATGATTTGAGAACATTTTTAGGTGATATACCTTTATTCCTTTCTTTTATATATTTCATACAAAATATACCACATTTTACAGATGAAGGTTTCTGTAAAAAACTATCATTATAACCTATTTTTTTATTAGATGTAACAAGAAATGATTTAATATTTTTAGGAATATAGTCCTTCTTCATATTGTCATATTCACCAGACGGATCAAAATATTCCACATATTTATATTTAGGATCATTATAATAACAAACCCAATGAGTTCTGGGACCTGTTGATACATCTAAATTAATGATTCCATTTTCAAATTTTCCTATTGTTTTAGGTAATAAATCGGAGGTAAACACACCTCTAAATCCTTTTTCATTTTTCATATTTTCTATAATCATTTTGTCGCTAATTCCCCCTGTTGATATATTCCCTTTCCAAGTATTTTTTTTCCCAGATCCCTTTTTTTGCATAGCTGAACTAGCTAATCCTGATAAAGCACCTGTTGCTAATGCTGGAACTGCTAATTTAGCAGCGGTTATTAATGAGGGTATAAGTGCCGCTAGAAATGGTAAAAATCCTCCATTTTTATCTAATTGAGTTTTACTGATTGTAATTATTTTTTTATCATTAATATGATTAATTTGAGTTTTAGTTAAATACATCTCATGATTAGGAGTTTTAGATTCATCTATTTGTAATGTTACTTCTTCTTTATTTTTAAAAGCTGATTTAAGTTTATTTTTCTGACCTTCACTCAAATAAACTTTATTTTTTATCATTTATTAACAGAGAAATTGTTTATGATATCGTTGTACATCATTATAAGTCATTTCTTTATTTTTTAATAACATATCTAACAATAAAGTTACTTGATTATACAATTTCTTTGATTTACTTCCGTTACATATTTTTTCTGTTAAATTTGATAATACATTCAATCCTTTACCTACCTTCATTTCTTTACTACTTCGAATCATATTTAATCTATGCATATAATTTTGCAACATATTTTCTTTATTTTTAATTTCTTTTATATCATTCTTTTTCTGGTTTAATTCATCCTCTGAAAAATTTTTAGCTCTAGAAATTGTACTTTTTAAGTTGCCTCTTTTCTTAGATAATCCTTCTTTTAACTGTTTAGCTCTTCCATACATCTCCTCTAATCTTGATCGTTTAAAAATACTGACGGTCTGTATAATTTTTCTTCTTTTAAATATTTTAAATTTAAATTTTGATCGATATCATAAGTATAAGATACTAATTCTTTCACAGCTTCAATAGGCTCTTCTATAGATGGAAATGAAATATTTTCTACAACATTTTGAATACTTTTCACAACTTCTTTATTTGATTTTTCATATTTTTCAATTTCTTGAGTGACTGGTTTATGAAATTCCTCTAAGGTCTTTTGAATACCTATTTTTTCTTTTAGTTGATCTTCATTATTCTTTCTTATTTCTTTTTCTATTTTTACTATTTTAATTGAATCTTTTATTTGCTTTAAAAACTTGTGTTTCCGTTCTTTTTCTAAGTTCATTTATATAATATTAATTTTTTACTGCAGCAAATTTTATTTTTACTGCTAGTAAATTATGATAAAAATTAAAGATTACACAGAACCAGAAGAATTACCTGATCCTAAACAACATCCTTTGTTACCTAAACATCCATTTAGATTACTTATAGTAGGATCTTCAGGTTCAGGTAAAACAAATTTACTGTTAAATTTGATTTATGATTTATTATTTTTTGATACATTATATATATGTGCAAAAGATTTATACGAACCTAAATATTCTAAATTACAAGAAAAATATACATTGTTTGAAGATATAGAAAGAGAGGATATTTTGAAATGTAAGAATATAAAAAATAAGAAAAGATTATTAAAATTATATGATAAATTCAAAAAAAAAGTATTATTTTCTTCAGATCAAAATTTTATTACTGTAGATGATTTAAATCCTACATTAAAGAATTTAGTTATTTTTTAACACCTATAGATATAAGAAAGAACTGTAATTACTTTATATTTTTCAATCTACAACCAAAAGAAATTCAACAGATTATAAGAGAGATAGATGGTTTATTAACCCTTTCGCGACGAGTGGCACGCATACGCGCCAGCTGTGAAGTTGCAGTCAAGGACGAACGGCACTCCCGCGGGCCGGAGGAAATTTTACCCTAAAGGACGACTGGCACGTATGGGTGTTTCTATGTGGAACGTTTTAGTTTGAATGTATTTGTCTCCTAGATGGCGCTAAATGCCCGTGGAAGCAACTTAAATGTATTTTGTAGATGTTTGACCTTGGCACAAGGAGAATCCAATGAATTATTTCTCCATTTGGAGCGGTGAAACACATGGTTCTGTAAAGTAAACATAGCACTTCTCGTAGCATCAACAATTTTATAATTGAGTTCGGGTCTCGTACTGATTTTGTCTTTTATTGATTTGGTTGTTGAATTAGAGGAATATAAGAGAGGGGTTTTTTTTGAGCGGGTGGGGGGGGTAAAGGAATGTGCGGCAATGAAATGATTAGGTTATTTATGTTCTCATGGAAAGGAAGGCTGGGATTTCGTTAATATATCCCATCGAAAAGGTCCAGATATGGAATAAAAATATATAAATCGTCAGAATCGGAATGAGGCCATAAATGGAATTTCCTTGTGTATACTGGAAAGGACACGGGATTATCAAGCTCTGATGGTGGGTATGGAGAACGCGTTGTGAAAACACTTCTAATTGAAATTTCAGGAAAAGGATATACTTTGTATTTGGATAAATTTTTTACCTCTCCTGTACTTGCAAAGTATTTGTTGTCTAAGAATACGCATATATGTGGTATAGTTTTAAAAAATCGGAAGGACATGCCAAAGAATTATCCATCTGTACCTAAAACATATATACACTAAAATTTTTAATATTTTGATAAAAGAAAATTTGAATAAAAAATATACATCAAATAGAAAATAAGTATTTCCTTTCTTCCTGAAAAAAGTAGAATGTTGTGTTGAACGGGTGATTTTTAGTGAATTTTTTTCGAGAGTAAGGCTTAGCGCAAAAAAGTAGCCGTCTTTTACGCACATTTCGGAAACGAAGCGCTTCGTCCTTTGGGCCACGGTAGTTTCGGAATGCCGCCGTCCCGAAAGGGTTAAGTACTGAAGAATTCAAACAAATGTATAATAAAAGTGTTCAAGAAAAATATGATTTTTTTATGTTAGATTTAGTGAATTCAGAAATGAGATACAGGAAAAAATTTAATCCTATATAAATGGATGTATATTTAGAAAAAAGATTATATGGTTACAGAAAGAGTAGAAATTTGTATCAAAAGATAAGTATTTCATTATCAGTAAGTAAGGTTATTCTAAGTGGAACAGGTTTATCAGCAATAGCCTTTCTACCGCTTGCATTTTTAAGTTTATCAGTTGGTATAGTAGAAGCCATAGATCTCACATTAAAAATAGCAGAAAGGAAAGAAGAATATAGACATTGTTATAATTTTTATAAAGAACTCATTAATTCGTTTAAAGCTAAGGATATGACAGAAGAAGAAATTTATATGTGTGAAAAGGATTTCATAAAAAGTTTAAAATTTAATCCAGTTGAAAAATACGTAAAACAAATGCAATTGAATGGATATAAATTTCTAAATAAATAAATGGTTTGTAAAAAGAAAGGTGGTGATATTGTTGGATGGATACAAGATAAAGTAAATCTTCCAGAAATGCATTTACCAGGATATCAATATTGTGGTCCAAATACAAAATTAGAAAAAAGATTAAAAAGAGGTGATTCAGGAATAAACAGAGTTGATAAAGCATGTAAAAAACATGATATTGAATATAATAAAACAAAAGATACAAAACAGAGACATGTTGCTGATCAAAAATTAATAGATGATTTAAATGATATACAAGATCCAACATTTCAAGAAAGATTAGCTAGAGGAATTATTAAACCTATTATTAAAGTTAAAAAAACTTTTGGATTAGGTCTTTCTATATATTGTGTCAAGTGTAAAGATAAAACCCCAACTAAAAATTATCATAAAACTACTTCTAAAAATAATAAACCAGTTGGTAAAGGTATCTGTACTATTTGTGGAAGTAAAAAGAATACTTTTTAGGGAGTTAAAAGAGACATATTATAATCCAGAAACAGGTTATTGTGGAATTAATGAATTGAAAAGAAAAACAGGGTTACCTAATGTTGAAGAATTTTTACATGAACAAGATGTATATACTAGATATAAACCTGTCATTCGTAAATTTAAAAGAAGAAGAGTTTATATTCCAAACAGTAATAATCAATTTGACGCTGATTTGTTATTTATAAAAAATTATAGCAAATATAATGATGGAACTAATTATTTGTTAACGGTTATAGATGCTTTTAATAAATATGCTTGGGCTTTTCCTATAAAAAGAAAAACATCTGAAGAAGTAGTACAAGGTTTTAAACAAGTTTTTAAAGAAAGAATACCAAAATTCATTTTGACAGATGAAGGTACTGAATTTACAGGAAAACAGACACAAAAATTATTTAAAGATAATAATATACATTGGTTTACAACTAAAAATAAAGAAATAAAATCTGCAATAGCTGAGAGATTTAATAGAAGTATAAGAGAAAAAATTATAAAATAGATGCATGCTAACAATACTAAAAGATATATTGATGTATTACCTAAATTACTTAAAAATTATAACAATTCATATCATAGATCTATAAAAATGACACCTGTTGAGGCTAGAGAAAATGAATCTCAAGTTTATAAAAATTTATATACTAAAAAGATTATGAAAAAACCTAAATTTAAGATAGGAGATAGTGTTAGAATATCTACAATTAAGAAAACATTTAGGAAAGTAGATGATTCTACATTCACTGAAGAGATTTTTATAGTTTCTGAAGTATTGAAAACAGATCCATCTACTTATCGATTAAAAGATTTAAACAGTAAAGAAATTGAAGGAACTTTTTATGAAAATGAAATGGTAAAATATAATAAAAAAGATGATGTATATAAAATTGAAAAAATCATAAAAAAGAAAGGAAATAAGTATTTTGTAAAATGGCTAGGATATCCGGATGAATTTAATAGTTGGACATCTGAATTAGTTTAAATATAAATGAAGATGAAATTAATCTATGATTCGGAAGAAGAAGAATATTTTTATGTTATCGATTACGAAAGTTTAAAACAAAGATATAATAGTAGAGTTTGTTATTTTAATCGATTAAGAAGGAGATATAATATATCTCAATAAGTTGAGTATATGTTTTTAAAATTTTTAGATTTTATGTATTATGAGAAATCAATTAACTATTACTATTTTATGAAAAAGATTTGTGATATTTTAAATATTGAAAATAATATAAAGGTTCAAAGTGTTAAAAAGAAATATGAAAAAATATGGAATGATTTCTTACAAAGTATTACAAAAAATGTTTCTTAATAAATGGAGCTTACAAAAAAGTGCATACACTGTTTGACTATGAAATCAGTAAATGAGTTTTACATATATCATAGAAATGAAAAAATTTATTTCCAAAGTCATTGCAAATGTTGTGATTCCATAATCAAATATAAAAAATTTAAATGTGAATGTGGTATGCAATATACCTATACACATAAAAAGAGACATTTAAAAAGTATTTATCACAGTAAGCATGGAAAAAGTATTGTAAAAAATGTTTCCTAATAAATGGAGCTCAACTTAAAGTCAAAGACTATTAATGAACTTAGAAAAGTAGTAAAACAATTGAATATTAAACAACCTAAAGGTTGTAAGAAGGTTGATTTAATTAAATTATTAACTAAATATATCAGAAAAACAGGTGAATATAAACCTGTTTTAGTAGATTTATTAAATTTAGATTTGTCAGCATACTTGGAAAAAAAAAAATATATTTATTGATAAACCTAAAAAACGTAAAAAAATTAAAAAGATTTTTGATTCTTTTAATTTAAGATTTGATAAAAATGATTTTAAATCTGTCTTTTCTGAAGAAAATGTATTTACAGTAGAAGAAAATCTTGAAAAGTTATTTACAGAAGATAGAAAATGTCGTATATGTGGTAAATATTATGAAGATGAAGAAGAACATATAAAGAAAGACTTAATGATTAAAAGATCAAAACAAAAAAGAAAATGTATTATTTGCGGTATATATTATAAACATTTAGAAAATCACATATCAAGTCGAAAACATAAAAAAGCATTAGATGAAGGTAATGTAGAAATTAAGGAATATGAAACAGCTTATAAATCTAGATTAAGATCATACAGAATTAATAATTGTAATAATATTAAAATCCCTCTAGAATTTTTAGAAGAGAAAAGAAAGGTTGTAATAGAAAAAATAAAGCATATTATGAAAGAATTTAATGGAATAAAGGTAAATTTTAAATTGTTTTGTTTGTATAAATTAAATGAAGAAATTCAAGAATTTACATTCAAAACTGAGAATCAAATTATATTAAAATCTAATGATTTACATACTTTTTATGATTATGTTATTGACAACTTAATAAATGAATCTGATGATTTTATATCAAAAGGATCTGGTTGGAGTCTTGAAGAAATTAAATTTTTGGAATTGAGAATAAATAAGTATCAACCCTTGAGAGGATCAAGTTATATTGATTTACCTGAAAAAATTAAATCTAAACAAGCCATAATAAATGTAGAAAATAAAGATAATAAATGTTTTATGTGGTCAATATTATCAGCAATTCATCCTGTAAAAAAAGATCCTCAAAGAGTGTCAAAATATGAACAATATAAAGATGAATTAAATTTTAAAGGAATTGATTTTCCTGTTTCATTAGACAATATTAAGAAATTTGAAAAACTAAATAATATATCTGTAAATGTTTATAGTTATGATGGTTCAATTTATCCACTTAGAATAACTAACAATAAATTAGAAAAACATGTAAACTTGTTTTATATGAAAGATCATTATTGTTGGATTAAAAATATGAATAGTTTGATCAGATCACAAATTACTAATCATCGTATATTTTTATGTGATAGATGTTTAAATTATTTTTATTCTGAGGAAGGATTAAAGATACATGTGGAATACTGTAAAGATGCTGTCACAATTAATATGCCTAAAAAAGATGAAGTTATTCAATTTAAAAATCATGAAAGAAAAATGAGAGTACCATATACTATATATGCTGATTTTGAATCTCTCTTACGTAAAATTGATACATGTGAGCAAGATCAAACTAAATCATATACTGTGAAATATCAAAAACATGTAGCAGATGCATTTTGTTATTATATCAAATATGAAAAGGAATACTTTAAACCTCCTGTTGTTTATAGAGGACCAGATACAATCAAAAAGTTTGTATCTATGTTAAAAGAGGATACTCTTAAAATTGAAAAAATTATAGAAGACAAAACTAAAAAATATGAAAGTATCAAATCTATGATAGAGTTCGATGAAAATCATTATAAAAGAACTAATATTTGTCATATATGTGAAAATCAAATCTTAAATGATGAAAAAGTAATTGATCATTGTCATATAACTGGAAAATATAGAGGTCCTGCTCATAATATTTGTAATTTAAATTATCAAATTCCAAAATTTATTCCAGTAAAAATTCATAATTTAACAGGTTATGGTTCTCATTTGTTTATAAAAGAACTTGGATTTGATCAATCAAAAATAGATATTATACCTAATACTGAAGAAAAATATATATCTTTCAGCAAAAAAATAGGAGGTATGAAATTGAGATTTATTGATTCATTTAAATTTATGTCTTGCAGTTTAGATAATTTATCAAAAAACTTGAGACCAGAGAATGAAATAAATAGATATCCTCCAAAAATACGAAAAATGAAATATATTAAATACTTAAAATCTAAATTTAGAGAGACATCATTACATTTTCCTGATGATAAATTAGATCTCATTACAAGAAAAGGTGTATATCCTTATGATTATATGGATTCTAGAGATAAATACAAAGAAACAGAATTACCTTCAAAAGATAAATTTTATAATAAATTGAATGAATGTAATATAACTGATGAAGAATATAAACATGCTCAACGTGTTTGGAAAGAATTTAATATAAAAAATTTAGGTGAATATACAGATTTATATGTTAAAACAGATGTATTAATTTTAACAGATGTATTTGAAAATTTTAGAGATGTTTGTTTAAAAACTTATAAATTAGATCCAGATTGGTATTTTACTGCTCCTGGTTTATCTTGGGATGCAATGTTAAAAATAACAAATGTTAATTTAGATTTATTAAATGATTATGATATGATTCTCATGATAGAAAAAGGTTTAAGAGGAGGTGTTTCACAATGTTGTAATAGATATGGAAAAGCTAATAATAAATATATGAAAAATTATGATAATAGTAAAGAATCCAATTATTTAATGTATTTAGATGCTAATAATTTATATGGATGGGCTATGAGTCAATATTTACCATATGGAGAATTTAAATGGTGTAATGATTATGAAAAAAATTACGTTAAACGTGAATTATATAATAATAAAATAAAAGATGAGATTGGATATATATTTGAAATTAGTTTAAGATATCCAAAAGAGTTACATGATTATCATTCAGATTTACCATTATGTCCTGAAAATAGAATTCCTGAAAATTCGAAACAAGGTAAGTTATTAACAACTTTACACGATAAAGAGAAATATGTAGTTCATTATAGAAGTTTAAAACAATATTTGAAAATGGGTTTAAAGGCTGTAAGAGTACATAGAGTATTGCAATTTAAACAATCAAATTGGTTAAAAAAATATATAGATTTAAACACTGAAATGAGAAAGAAAGCTGCTAATGATTTTGAGAAAGATTTTTATAAATTAATGAATAATTCCATATTTGGAAAAACTATGGAAGATATAAGAAAACGAATCGATGTAAGATTATGTTGTAATTATGATCAAGTTAAAAAATTAATTGCTAAACCTAATTTCAAATGTAGAACTATTTTTGATGAAAATTTGGTAGCTGTTCATATGAAAAAAACAAAACTATATTTTAATAAACCGATTTATGTTGGAATGAGTATATTAGATTTATCTAAACATTTAATGTATGATTTTCATTATAATGTTATGAAACCGAGATATAAAGATAATATTAAGTTATTATATATGGATACAGATAGTTTTATATATGATATTAAAACAGATGACTTTTATGAAGATATGAAGTCTATGATTGATTATTTCGATACATCTGATTATCAAGTAAATAATCTGTATAATATGCCTAGATGTAATAAAAAAGTATTAGGTAAAATGAAAGATGAAAATAACGGTGTGATTATGGAAGAATTTGTAGGTTTAAGAAGTAAAATGTATTCAATAAGATTAGAAAAACAGAGTGTTGAAGAATATAATAATAATAATGAAGACCATAAACATTTTGAGATTAAGAAGTCTAAAGGTACTAAGACTAGTACCGTTAAAAACAGAATATCATTTGAAGATTATAAAGACTGTTTATTAAATAAAAAAGATCAATATAGAACACAGAATTTAATTAGAAGTAAGAAACATGAATTGTATTCAATTCAAGTGAACAAGATAGCTTTATCAGCAAAAGATGATAAAAGATTTATATTAGAAGATGGTATGAATACTAGAGCTTTAGGACATTATAAAAATGTTTACTAATAAATGGATGAGTGCTTAGGTGATATTCGAGCTTTAAATTTTACAAATTCTGAAGAAATTTACTATATGACTTATCTTTGTAATGAATTGTATGATATAAAATATGATAAAAAACTATTATCAGAAAGTTTTCAAAGGTTGACTGAATTAATTGAAAAAGAAGAAAATGAAGATATTAAATTGAAAGGATTAGGAGTTTTATATGTTATTTCAAAGAATTTATTCTATTGGTCATGAATTTATAAAAACTAATAAATAGATGTTTGATGATTTATATCCTACTAAATATTGTACCTTAAAGTTAGTTGAATCAATAAAATATAAAGGTATATTTAAGTATGCTTAATCAATATATGATTTTTTTAATATGTGTTTATAATAACTATTTTATTAATATCTCTATAATTCAGGGGGGGGGGATGACTATCTCCCCCTATAATGTTTATAAAAAAATGTTTACTAATAAATGGAAGAGTTCAATAGACTGAGAGGTTATCCCAAGACGTTTAAATTAAATGATTTATATCCTGGGGAATATGATCTGATATCATTGAAAAAAATTAAAACTAAATATGGAGATACAGTAAAGTACAGTAAAGTACAGTAAAGTTATATATAGAAGGGGTAGAAAAGGATTATTATCTCGCGAATAAGCATGGACAACTTTCTGATAAATCTATAAATGAAATCAATAAAGGTAGATATATATTTAAGTATTCAGGTATGATTAATGATAAATATGAATATGAATTAGAGGAATTATAATATATATTATAATATAGCATTACTTATACGTTCTCTTCATATGACATTTATTAAATCTCTTTGAGCTAATGAGTATTTTAATCGTGCATTTATTTTTTCATCATCCGTTCTGCTTGACTCTTATCAGTCAGACACCGGATAGTAGTGTTTGTTCCATATAGCGATGCCAAATCTATGAAGCGAGGTCAAAAAATTATTTTCCGACTGAGCTAGAAAAAAAAACCCGCGAGCTGAGGATGTTTTAGATAATAATTGACCTCAGACTTTTTCAACCACGCTGATAGCTCGCTCATATAAATGGATGAATGAGGAAGTTTAATCACTCAGGAATAAAAAATTTAATAAATTACTATCAAGATTTTATGATAAAACACGTCCGTAATTTACGGACAGAAGGATTTTTACAATTTGTTAGATTTTTTTTTGACGCCATTTAAAATGGCATTATATTTTTTTATTTTTTAGATTGTATATTTTATGTGATTTTCCAAGTGTATATTATATCAGGCTCTTTTAATATATATTAAACTATAGTACTTTGTATATATATTAAACTTTCTTTTTTTATTTATATTATTTATAAAACTCTATCTGTTCATAAATATCTCTATAAAAACACGTCCGTAAATAACGTTTCAATATAAAGTTTATTTAGAGGATTCAAGTCCTCTTTTTTCATATAAATCCTTTTATACCGTCTCATGGGGGGACTAACGGTCCCCCCATTTATTTTAAAACTTAGAGGACTTCTATTCATTTAGAAGTCCTCTATTTTCACGCATTTATTTAATTTCATCCGTAATTTACCTATGTATGAGGGACTAACGGTCCCCTCAAAATAAGGTAGCCCCAATATGGGGCGGACTATCTTTGATCTCTTCTTTCACGCATTTATCTAAAATTTTGGTCTAAATGTAAAAAAGGCCTTATTTAGATATAAAATCATGTTTTTAATATTAAAATGGATCGAGACCTTTTTTTTTATATAAAAAAGATAAAAATAAGCTATAAAATATAGTTTTTAGTGTATAAAGTACATGTGCGCTCATACGTACATATATATACTACTATTGCACTCGGATGATCCAATTTCGACTCCTGGCTCTGCAAAAACTGTATCTGTGTTCACCCGGAGTACGGGCACTCTCAATATGTGACTTTGTAAGTCCTTATAAGAGGTTGGTGTAGGGGACGGTTACAATCCCTGTAGATGCCGCCCCCACTGAATTAGGGGCGGCATCCACCGTCCAAACCTCCTTATGTCCAAACGGATACGTTACACCTTCTGCTAGGTCGGACGGTCTGGGTCTAACAAAAAACATATAACACACTGGAAAAAAACAACATAAACTGACATATGATAGTAACACGCGATGTAACACTAAATTAATTTATAGATAACCAGCAACTTTTGAAATTTATTGATAATTTTCGTTGCATTTCCACATGATACTGTCTTTTGTTATACCTCATGATCTGTGAACGTTTTAATGTTCTTTTCATCCTCTTTTTTCACTTTGTTAATAAACTGTTGGACTGGAGTATATATCCTGCGTACGCAAAGAATATTTTGAACATATTCCACACTGCATTATGTTTAGCTTTGAAAACTATACTAAGCAAACTTCTCGATATTACGAAATTACTACACTCATTATATATGCCAACAAAAGTGACTCTTGTGTGCAGAGGGAAAGAAATGTTATCAGCATAAATATATATAAATATATATATGATGTGGACAGCACATGACTTTCCTTGTATAATGTAATGAATTTACTTCTTTCACAGTGAAAATATGATGAAAATATCCACGACACAGTGTGTATAACGATGAATTGTACATTTATCGATTTTCCGGATGACAACATGTATTTCGTACCCAATTAATTTATATTTCACACAACCCTAAATAAACAACTATCAATGTTGTTAGCGTCCTAAATAAGCATCATAGACCATATATTGAATATTTTAATAATACATTCAGCAATTTGAAGAGTCCACTTTGACGTTAAGATCTTGCAATTTCGTCGCATTATCTCAACGGTTGAGCGTAAGTTGGCAAGTTCGGAGATCCAGTTTTCGACTCCTTTTTGGGGCAGTAAGGTTCTTTACAATGGCGACCAGACAAATTAGCCCTGTAGGTTAGTGAAAATATGTCGGCGGTCTGAAAGGTACCTTGTATGACTAGCACGGATTCAGTGGACTCTGCGATATGGATCGCCGATTTCAAAGCGGGAGGATAACGACCAAGCAGGAAGCTAATTTGGAGGATAAGAATAACATGATGAAGCTAACCTGAGCTAAAACTAGCAGGAGAAGGTCAGTAAGATTGTCAGTTGCCGCCAATCTGTCATTAGAGGGTGGAAACTGCAATGTCCATTTTGACAATAACATCTTGCAATTTCGGTTCAGTAGCTCAACGGTAGAGAGTATGCTTTAGGCAGCGTTGCAGTCCAAAGCAAAGGAGCTGCATGACAACCTTGAAGCATAAGTGTAAGACTCGATCGGCTAGTTCCTAACTGACAAACTCACCGATGAATCTAGATGCATGCCGTTCGTTTCATACTTTAGCTATCCCAAAATCAATAAAATAATGCTTGGATATTGACAATAAACAACCGTTCAAACTTACTGTGAATACTTCATTCATTCCACAATCTAACATCAGGGCCTGAGTATTTATGCCTAAAATCTGCAATTTGTGTCCCCGACACACAACCCATAGCGATTTCTTAACAACATGTGTATACGGTACCATTAATAAGGCAATATAACAGTTCGCAGTCGCTTTTTCTGTTCCCGCGCGTAGTAACATGTTATATTATTATAAAGTGACTAGCTTGGAACTCTGTAGATATTAGAAATAAAACGGGTCGTAATTCGAACCAGTTGAGGAGTACCTACCTCATCCGAAGACTTTAACCTCATGTATGTACCAATATTTGTGCCCATGACATCACTTGTAGAATATAGTACATCATATTTCAATTACTGTTGTATTTTTTCTGGAGATTATTACAAATAACACTTCATTTATCTTTATTATTTTCCCCACATACATAGGATAATGTGTAAAGTGTATTGTGACGAGGTCGAAAATTCAAATTCGTCTTTCTGGCGGAAAAGCAAGCTTCATCATTGACCTCCAATCTAACGTTTTTGAGGTGATGGTTCTGCGTATGTGATTCGCAAGAGTGTATTAACTCATGGACTTGGGCTAGCTATTGCTGGATCATGAGGAATTTCTACCTCCCTTTCTAGAAAGCAAAGTTCAAATAACCAACTCAAACAAAGTTCAAATAACATTTAAATTCAATTTATTTAATTATTCTTGGGTTTATCTTATATTTACAAAAAAAATTACAGTTATTGTTTATAACAATTTTTTATATTTTTCAATCAATTTGAGACATAGATTCTAGAAAGAGAGAGATCTAAAGCTACAGATAGTAAGAGAGAGAGGGGGGGGGGAAGAGAGAGAGGGCAATTCCAGCTTAGTTCGTCATACATCTAAGCCAAAATCTGTTTTTACACTGTTCGCTTTTAACTATATAGAAATCGCATATACCTTAGTGCAACTTGGAACCCTGTTGAGCATTTGCGAAAATGCATAAATTCGAAATTGGTACTGCAGGTAACACAGGTAGATTACTGCTTTTACGCTCTCATTTCAATAGATTTACTGGAATTTCTGGGCTAGAGGTTTAAAGAGCTTTCACAGCATGAATATTATTACTCTTCTCATTATCTCACTTCATCAATTCCAACCACTCCTCTAAACTCAAATCACTCCACTGAACTCCAACCACAGCGTTAAACTCCCTTTTGTAATTTTTTAGTTGTGTACCTTTTTGAACTTAGCTTCGGGGATAAAAGCTTTCCTTCAAGCCTCCCAACCCCGCACGCACATCCTCCTGAATCCGTTCGGTGATGCAAGCTCCTTCATTGACACATGCAGTTTCTGTAATGGTGCTGATTGTTCAAAGAAGGGCCTCCCACTTGATGACACTGCAATTTTGGGTTGTAGCGCCGCGAGAGTTGTCCCCCATAAAGTTGCTCATTTTCATTTATTGGTCATAAACATCTGTCAAGGAAAGTCTGTTTAGGCGCCATTGTTTCTGGCCTTTTCTTTAACACATGTTTGTCATTTTTCCTGTAAAAATATGTGGTCTTTTTGATCTCTCTCTTCTATCTCCCATCTGTATTTTAAGGAAAACATAAATTGAAATGTAAACGACATCTTCGGTTGCTTTTAATTTTCCATTTTCATTTTTAAACGTGAAGACTATATTATTTTTTAAAAACATTCCACCTAAATGAACTCTCCTTTTGCTACAATCAGTTCTTCTTATTCAAATCGTATGTTTACAACTTAGAATGCTTCTCTTGGCGTTGAACGTAAACTTAAATTTTACTCCATTCATGTAAGTGGATTGTATTTTTGTGATGTATCAAGGGAACAAAGTTTCCATTCATAAAATGAGACACGTAGAACACAAAGAGGTTCAAGCATTTCATTTACCTAAATTATATTTTAAAGCCCTTTAAATGCATCAGACAAATTGAATCAGTTTAAATTTATTTCCCAAACGATATTTTATACGCATAATAATAGTACTGTAGCGCGTTCTGAATTTGAATTCGATTTTATGGTATCATTTATGAATATAGTGCACAGTATAGTCAATACTTTGTTTCTAACAATGTAAATAGTTAATTATATGTATGAACGGGAAACGGTTTTAAAGGAAAAAAGAGTATATTTTCTACAATAATATATTATATGTCTGTCTGTATATTGATGGCGTGGCAGATAATTTAAGCGATCCATAGCTACGAAATTTATTTCAATGGTACTTCAGATAAGGTCCGGTTAGTATTTGGAGCGATTTTTTTTTAATTCGATTTTATGTTATATAATTTTGAATCACTTTTTTGGGTGATTTTCATACAAATTCAAGTAGTAGTCATCGAAAATAGTATCGCAGTGTTTCAATCTTAACCGCATCTAAATGATTCCTTTAATACAAACGGTCAACGTAAAACGTACTATCCTATAATTAGACGAATTTTCGTGAATTTTCAGAAAATTTATATAGTTCGTGTTTTGAAGCCGCAATTGATTTTAAAATTATGATATAGAAAAATCGACTGATAATCATATCTTCACAATTCAACAGGAGTTGCATTGAACACTGCATCCTGCTCCAAAATAAAAATTGTATTTCTGGCTTCATCCGATCACTAATTATGATTATTATGAATTATCTGTACATTAAACATTTCCACTTCATCTTTCGAAAAGCTTTTAATAAGCGATAATAAGCTATTAAGCTTTGTTAATAAGCTATTTCTACGTTTTGCTGTTAAGCACATGCATAGTGCACCGGAATATACAGTGTACTATAAGCGTGCCCATTGCTAGGAGCTTTATAAAGACATTATAAAGAAATTATTTAGAAATACATTATTAAATATTTTAGATGAGATTCTACCAAACATATGGAATAGTTTACAAGAAAAATGTTGTCATTAATTTTCTTTCTGAGGTAGCTTGGTATATAGCCATTACACTTAAATATGTACTATTTTTAGTTAAAGTAGATTTATCTAGCTGCATGAGTCTCAAATACAGGAATCGTTTTTATTATGCTCTGAGTGTTGTCAATACCGAAAAATCAATTTCCTTCTACCAACTGGGATTGATAAAATAAGTTATAAAAATCTATGGTTTACACACAAAATAGTCTGAACAAAAGAAGAAAAATAACATAATTTAAACAAAATTTTTCGCCAATGAGGTTTAAACGAGCAAATTTTGTAAAAAACCTAAACACTTTAAAGCTGCTTTTCTCTGCTTTAATGTTCTAGCTTAATTAATAATACAGAAATTATAATATGAGCTGTGAAACAAATACGCGGTTTTGACTTTTAGAACCAGCCTGGAAACCTGTACTTAACTAGGTCCTTAACTTAATTTTGAAATTCTTGGCAACTGATATTCTTGGCAACAGCTATTTCTTACAAACCATCACATGTTTTACAAAAAAGGGAGAATAGCAAATGCACAAATTATCCGATCGCGTTCAATCCCAATTTGCAAAATAATTATTTACACAATATATCCATAGTAAAAAATATTGTATATATGCGTATTTAACAAATATTGTTTATATACCTATTTTAAAAATATTGCTTGACTTTTAGTGGAGTTATCGTAAAACGAAGCATGAAGAAAGGTAGACAAGAGCATATTAAACACCCCGGACAAAATATTACGAAATAAGGTTTTATTGAATTTAATACTTGAATACATCACCATGTGCTTTGATCACCACTTGGTCAATTCTGCTAATGACACCGTCAATTCTGCTAGTGACTTTGGACGTGCAACACTCCTCTTGAAAGCAATTTCCAAAGCGTCCCACATTTTCTCGATGACGTTAAAATCAGGCGAATTGGCGGGCCAAGTGAGGTGTGGGAGATCAACCTCAGGTTCTGTGAACCAGTCCTGCACACATCTGGCCAGATGCACGATACAATTGTCGTCTTGGTAGACAGGTTCGAAAACATGACTCTATTCACGCAGAAAGTCCACATAAGGGGCAATGTGGTCATCCAAGATGGGGATATAATCCACAGCCTTCATCCAATTGTTGACTTCCCCAGTGGTCCAGCGCCAGACGCCGAAATACATCCCCAAAGCATCACACTCTCTGACCAGAACTGCACTGATCTCTGGAGACAGTCCTGATGATAAGCCTCTCCGGACCTTCTGCTGACGCGTAAACGTGCGTCATTGGCATGCAAGCAGAAGCGTGATTCTTTTGACCATACTATACGTCTCCAATTATCGACAGTTCAGTGTCGATTTTCTTGAGCCCATTGGAGTCTCTTCTGTTTTGTGGCTGATGTGAACCGTGGACGTCGGCGGGATATACAACTGAATAATTCCACACTATGCAGCTCCCAGCGCAGGGGAAGTCCGAAAAAAGACGGACCCGGTCCAGCATTAACCTGTGTCACCAATTAGTCTCTGGTTTGGAAACGAATAGAGGTAACCATGCTCCTCACATACCGACGATCTCTCGGAGTTACTATCGTCTTGCGGCCGGCATTGTATAGCCGGGAACTATTTGTTCAGAACAAACGCTATTACTTATGCACTGAACTTACTATAGATGCTGCACACACAAGAACGCTGCAATCCCTGCAACTTTGTGGTCGTGTTCCCGGCCAAACACTATGGTCCCCTTTTGCCAGTCGGTGATGTCTCGTCTGCGGCTCATTTCCAATTTTACGTACGAACGATGCACACTGATCTCCAAGTTTCGCAACACGTTCAACTTCCCTCTACAGCTTCCACCTCTGTTCTGTTTGCATAAGTGAAGTGCTCTGCAAACACGTGCTCTTACAGAGTAGGTTCGCGGTAAATATTGATTTCGTAATATTTTGTCCTGAGTGTTTATGTCCAACTCAAAAGCGAAAAGCTTAACAACTTCGCTTTTTCGCTTCCATTATAACGCAGCAATATAAATAGAAATTTCCATTATCATTTGAACTAAATCATATCAGTTATATGTATAAATTATACTTGGATTAGTACATTCATCGGGTATAGCTGTAGATACAATGTTCTATATTATTTTAACTGAATTGTATGATTTAATTGAAAATCTTTACCAATGTTTATCATATAATAATTATACTGCACGTTACTTGTTTTAACATTACATTATAATGACTATATGTTTACATGCCATTTAAATGATCATGCTCGAAGGTGGATTGAATGGCAATTAATCTTGTAAGGATAAATCTTGATTGAAAATTGATAATGTAAGGATGCACTTTGACTGGAGATTTAAGTTGTGTATCTGCCTAAAACTTGTTCCCTGCCCTCCTCATTTTTACAGGGCATATTCAGTACAGTTTAAAACAGTTTTACATTTTATTACTTGTATAAAATATGATGATAATAAACTAATCTAATCATATATTTTCATACATTTTAAATATTAATCTAAACAATTTATACGATTATCTTTCTTAATAAAGGAATATGTCTATGTGTCTAGGTGTTCAATATGTAGAGGGATATCTAAGCTTCTTACGCCCATGAAATTCGATACACAGGAACTTATCGATGTACACAGGGACACCTTGAAGTTCTTATTTATTATTTCGAATTAGTTTTCAGTTATTTTATATTTTACTTTGATTTAGGACGTTATTTACAAAAATGAATACTTTACTGACCTAAAATGTTGTCACAGAGATTTCACCTTGACATCATCGGTAATATGTACAAAATCACTTTCAAACAAATTTTGGACGGAATAAACCGATGAATAGATAGATTTTAATAATTTTTAAAAATATATATACTTTTCGTGATTTTTAAACTTCTCCGATTTTTATAATACAATATACTAATATATTAATGCGTTCTTCTTTTAACCGTAAACCGTAATTAAACCGCACTTCTTTTTAGCAGGTCTTAAATGTATCACATAATATCCCCAGGAAAAAAATACATTCATAAACCCATGCTTTGATTTATTATGAAGTTTTTAAGCTTAATAATTTTCTAGTCTTCGTAGCAGATCTGCACTGACTTGTGGGCCCTTTTGCTTTTAATAACTATCGCCATCTATTGGCATTTTAGTGCGTTTTCTCGAGATTTCCCAGCTTGGCCAATATAATAAAAGTTGTCCTAATATTTTGCAATTTATTATTAGATTATCATTATAAGTATTGTGACATAATTGACTGAAATTAGATGACAATTTGCAGAGATAACAATGAGTTTCCTTTTGAAGGAAATTTTGAGATTTCAAGTACTGTTTTTATTTATTTGCTTCACGAGCATGATTCCGTCCGCTGATTTTAACGTAGAATGTAGTTTCGCAAGAGACGGGATTCGGTTTTGCAATCTGTGTGTCGGTTGGAGTGATCGTTTCACGCCCGTTGAGCCGATGTACACGGAATTGTATTTCGTTATTATAACTACCCTGCTTTAACTTCCGGCCAACGCCAAGTACATTTTCTAGTCTAGAATAATAAAGTACAGTTGAGGTGAGTCTATCTGTGGCATTTAGTACGCAGATGCTCCAGGGCAATGATAGGTGCACCTCGGCGTTATTTTCTTTTATAAATTTTGAATTAGGTTTTTAGTTATTTTATATTATATCTAGATTTAGGCAGATATTAACACAGCTCGATTCCTTAGTGACCTATAGTGTTATCACACTGATGACATCTTGATACCATTGGAAAGACCGAAAAATGTTCTTTCCAATAACGTTTGACCCGAATCCATGGAATCATTCTTTCATATTTAAGTTTAAAAAATAACACCTCAATTTGCATTTTTTATGGGATTTGATGTATATATATCGTCGCATCCCAGAACAGTGAGATCAGTACAAATCTATTATTTGGCTAAAATATTCCCATATATATGAGCATTCTAACAAAACATCTGTTTTCGATTTCATTAGCCAATTTTAACTTCTGTAATATTTTAATTGATCTCATTCACTTATCACATTGGAGTGTCTGCACTTCAAAGCTCTTCAACTGTTCCCCCTCTCAGGATCGGATCCATTTTAATTAGAGGTAGGCTGTTGCAATGGATGGGTTTTTAGCATCCGAGGAAATCTTCTGGAGATATATTTTGGTTTTGCTTGTGTATGGGTGTGTGTATGTCCGCCCGTCTGTGAATTTGATATCTCACGAACACATGGAACTTTTCGAAAGAAATGTAGAACAAATAGTACAATCTGCGAATCCCCGAACCTAATTGTTTTAAATGCAATCGACTGTTCGGAAGATAAATCCATAAAAAGTCAGAATATTCAATAATGTTACGTAAATGATCATAAAGTATTTTTTCATTAGAAAACGAATGACAAACCCTTTTGAACTCCAGCATGAACCATCTCGAGATACTGCACAGGATATTAGATGAATTTAACAAAAATATTTTATAAAATTAAATAATATTAACCATAATGAAATATGTTTACGTATCATATATACTATCATGCGACAATTTTTTTAAAATTCATTATTCTAGACAAAGTTTGTGCCATTCACGAAAAATCATACTTGGGTACCAGTTACGTATATTTAGACTAAGCAATTTGCCATTAGTCATTTATATATAAGCTCTTTTGCCCGCAAGTTTGGCGACTCATTTGGCGAAATATCGTGAACTTTGCATTTATTCGTCGCAGATAAAGTATGATCAAAATTGCAAACAAAAATGACCCAAAATGTTTTCCAGTGTAAGTTCATTTTCTGGACAATTTCCACAGAGTCGATAATATCTTGTTCCCATCTCTGTTGCTCTTCATTCCGTTTAGATGTTGAATTCTGTGTCTAGTAATTGTTTTGGTGATTTTTCTGTTAGCATTTATTTCACATACCTTGTGCTCCTTCTTGATCGGCTCTTATTTAATCTGTATCTCGCCACTGTATTTGCACCATCTAGGCTTACGAGATTTGGAGTGTCGTTTTTGAAATCCCCGGCTTCTTCAGCCTAGGAAATATTTTAACTTTTTCTAAATCCGTTGAAAAAACAATTAGGAAAAATTTAATGAAGTAGTTGAACTTTATAATATTTCATTGTTTGCCAATTTGTGTTTCTCGGAATAAAAAGCAACGCAGTTGATTTGATTAAATCTCTTTGTGCAATCAATGAGGGATTAAATGATGGCCATATGGTAACTGGTGTGTTTTTTGAACATCAACAAATCCTTTGATTGGGATAAATATGATATATTGTAGTTTAAGTTGAAGAGCACTGATATACGTGGTAATGCGCTGGAATTGTTCTATTCCTAATTGTTCTATCTGTTATAATTGATGTTGATAGTTAGTTAAGCATGAGTTGGTCCTGTGTCCGATGTTGTTTCTTGTCTTTTTAATCAACCTATGTTTATTTAATTTTAATGAGACTTTGACTGCTTTTGCATATGATATTGCTTTATCGTATCGTGCATATACAAATTCGAATGTGGAAGTCCCAGACCACTCGACTCACTCTAAGGTTTGAGTAGCAGTTTGAGTGGTCGGATACAAATTCTAATGTGCTGATATGAAAAACAATCCATCTATCGTTAGACAATGGTTTTGTGCTAATAATCTTATTCTTAATGTCAACAAATATAAAACTGTTAGTTTTGACTTTTCCGAGAAATCTCCATCAATTTAAAATTAGTACAGATTGTCATTTATCTAAATATTTTAAAGTCTTGGCTTTAAAAGTCTACGTTAGTTCACAATTTCACCGTTAGATGTCTTGGATGAATTCACTCGATTGCGCCTCATTAGGCGTTCCCCCTTTAAATGTTTCTGAACACTATATTAACCTAAAAAAGCAACAGTTCTACTCTAAAACGATAGTTTTAGCTCCCAATTTCATTGCTATGTATTGGTTTTATATGATGTATATTTCCTTATCATACGTTTCTAGTCCTATAAATGTTTTAAACATCTTGTCTAGTTTGAAAATCTAAAGTTATTACTCCACTACCTCTTTCTTCCGGCCGTCCAAATAGTTGCTCTTAGTCCTCTGGACGAGTCGGACGGTCTGGGTCTTCCACTACCTCTTTCTAACATTATATGTCGGACATGTGTTTTATACATATTATCTCAGTAGGCGACTCCTCATGTTTGACACTATCAACGCATCTCATTCAGTTTAAAAATCTGATTCCCCAAACTTTAAAATTTGTCTCATACTCCCTTTCCAACACTATATAGTGGTTATGTGTATTATTCATACCCCCTCAGTAAACGTTTAGTCTTTTAAGACTTACTATACTCTCCATTTAACTAAAAGTTTCAAAGTCCCTTTCTTAAAAATCAACTCTAGTATCGTTTTTTCACCAGTATGTATCGTCGACGGATACATCCCACATCACCTAAGTAGATATTCTCACACCTTTAAAAGTTACTATACACTCCCATTTACTTAAAAAATCTAGTTTCTATCTTTCAAATTATGTTAGTAGTCCATTTCCAAAGCTATGTAGCGCTTTTGGGTTCATGTCATACCACCATATTTGGCGTTTCCATTCTTCAAAAGTTACTAAACGCCTTAGTGAAAAGAAAATTTCTAAGTTTTATACTAAAAATTATCAAGTTTTCCATTTCATTTCTATATATTTTTTATGCGTATTATGGATACTGCCTTATCATACATTTATTCCTCTTTAAATGCTTTTAAACACTCTTTTTACTTGAAATTTATACGTTCTGTTCTAAAAAGTCGACTCTAGATCTGCATTCCATCGGTAGTGCAGGCTAGACCACTAGACATTTACACCTCTTTAACAGTTAATTGAAATTTGTCTAATTATATTTATCTAAAAATTTTAAGTTTCAACTTCGAAAAATCTTTCCTAGTTCCTCATTTCACAGCTATGTATCGTTTATACATATCACTCACGCCATCTCAGGCGTTTTTAACCCAGACGTTAGTTTGACATTTCACAGCTAGGTGTCCGTGATGAATTCACTCCGTGACCTTTTGCAGGTGATAAAACCTAACAAAAAGTTAGTGCATACCTCATTTAGCTAAAAACTTCAAAATCCCGTTCTTAAAAATTATCGTAGTTCTCCCCATTTTATCCCTATGTACTGATAATTCGTATCACACATACCCCATCAGTATGAGTTTTCCACTCCATTACATAAACTTAAATATTCTATTTACCCAGTTACCAAACAAAATTCAAAATCTCGTCTTTAAAATCTACTCTAGCATTCATTTATACCGTTATGTGTATCAGACATATCACATCATCAGGTGTTTCCTTTAAAGTTTTATCTGTTAAATTATTCTCGATATATAATGATTTGTGTTAAATTTTACTACACGCAAAATCACATTTGTTGGCTTTTGAAGTATTGAAAACTTAAATTTGCGATTTTTTGAAAGTTGAAAAACTTACATTTGCGATTTCTTGAAAGTTGAAAACTTGTATTTGTTAAATTTCACTTAAAAATATCAGACATGCGAAAATATATGTTAATTCTCATAGAAAAATTAGCACATATATTGTTTTTGAACCTTTGAAAATCACATTTGCTAAATTTCACTACGTTTAAAACCACGTTTATTGGTTTTTAAAGCTTTGGAAACTTACATTTGCGATTATTATTATTAAATAAATATTTTCCCTTTAATTATACAAATTATTGTAAGGAACATAATTGCCTTATCAATTGTGGTGGCAAGGTGAAAACTTTGGGCTGCCTTGGAGCCTGAATGAAATGGAAATCATATTCAAAGAGCATTTAAATGCCTCTTTTAAAATTGCAAATGTTGGTCTTACTTCGCAACATAAATTGAATAATTTAAAGAGGAAGGTATTTTGATCGTGCTCGAAAATTCTAATTCTAGTTTTCGCCGCAAAATTACGTTTCAATTATCACTGAACACGAATTGAACATTTTTTAGGTAATATCTGCGTGTGTATATATGTTACTATTTGTTGGCGATATCTCAAGTTCGAAGTATTTCGAAAATTATGTGGTGTTGTTATTACAATCAATGAATATTGAAGCGTATGTTTTCAAATGCAACCGAAAGTTCTGCAGACCCCTCCCTCTAGTTTCTTAACGAATTGTTTAAAATATCATCAGACAGTCTATAACGATAAATAAATTATTAATTCCGACGTAATATTTATTGAAAAACGAAAGACATCAATTTTAATACGTTAGCATGTCGTCCTCGAGATATTGCATTCTTTTCAAGTAAATGTAGAAAAAAATTTACATAAAATTTAATGTGTAGAAAGTGTCATCATATGGGCTCACTTTACCCATGAAATATTATGCAGAAAGTTTAATAAACATCCTTGTGGTGGATCTAGTTATTTCCATTCACGAAAGAAGATACTTTGTGTACTAGTCTTATATTTTAACAAACAATTAGCCCATAGAATAATTCATTTCACGGGATATTAACTAAATGTCTATTGCATATTTATGAGGATTTTGCACTTGAGAATAAGTCACTCTATTCTTACTCATAAGCTGAAATGAAACTTCTAAGCTGAACAACCTCCCCATGAATCAGAATATTTAGCAGAATATCATCCTGTTCGTAGTAAACATTTGTGATATAAAAGTATTTAACTTAAATCGTAGGGCACACGGAAAACTAAATACAAAGAAGCATATTTTTGAGCAGGGTTGGCAAGTTTCTTTCAAAGTGGAAAAAACCGCAGAAAAAACCATAGAAGGATCCGACTGGAAGAAATAATTTTCTTCCACTAGTGAAAGAAAAGGAAGAAGCTGTTTGCAACTCTGTAAGATACAATAAATGCATTTTTCTTATAGATAACCTCAAGTAAATTTAATTAGACCTATAACGAAATGTAATTAATTATATATATTCTAAATTAATAATTACATCTGTTTTTTAGCCAAGATTTTTGATCACACATCTGACTAAAGCTTTTTATTGGATACCTAAAGAAAAGAAATTTTATCTAAAATACACAAAATCTATTAAAAGCTATCAATTTCAAGTTAACCATCATAAATCTTTATTATTTAAAATTCTTTAACTGGTAGTTAATAGTCTGGAACACTTACCTACTGCAGGACGAAACTTATTTTACAGATTATTTAAATAGAAAACAATTCTTTTAATTTCCATCCATTTTATTAAGGGAACTAATATACAATAATAACTGTATTAAAAATGCCATAAAAATCCTTATTTTCCTTACTACAGTGCAACATGGTATAACAAAACAAAAGTTTTTTAGCAGTAGGATGCTGCAATCGGTTTCTCACTTTGAATGAATGAATGCCAAAGATAAATAATTCTTTCAAGTCCTGCAGAACTTGAATGAGAGTTTGAAAGCATTTCGACATTACCGTAGAGTTCATTGGATATGTCACTTCACGTAAAACACCCTTTCACCAGGTAAATAAATGCAACTAAGTTCTTCCTGATTGAGCCATTAAAATAGGTATTTGAATGTGCACCACTTTCTATTTCAAAAAGTATCACTAGCCTTATGGGGCCAGACTTTAACAATAGGAGAGAATAAAACTTTGCAGGTGTGTAAGGTGCAAATGAAAGGGGGGAGAGAGGGAAATATAATTGTCAGCACCAGCTCACATAAAGGATTACATTCTAAAAAATAATAATAAAGCACAAATATTTTGTAACTATTATCACTTATACTTCATCTGCATATGATAATAATATGAGATAGTATCTATGCAAAAAATTTTAGAACATTAGTCCTATAAAATCAGCATTGAGATATGTATGTTAGAATAAATAATTATTAATATTTTTATTTAATGTGTTGCACAATAGAGTCTTTGAATTTAAAATTATGAATTTTTATATGAAAAATAAAGAATTAGTACGTAAATTTTTCACAGAAATTGCAGAAAAAGTGAACACCCCCCCCCCTAAAGTTTTAAAAACAATCATCTGTAAATACATGAAGTTTGAAAAATTAAATTATTATTTCAAAAATAATATTTTAATATTAATTAAGCTATAAACTTTAGATGTAATATAATACTATGCTTTGAGTTTAATACTTTTATATAGTTGATATATTTTAATTTTGAGCAACTGTTCTGTTTTCCGGTGGTCTCTTCTATTTCTTCCAGATCTGTCCATTTCTTCCAGTTTTTTCCAGTTTCTTTCACTGTTCTGAAAGAAACAGGTTTCTTCCGGAAGTCACCTAACCCTGTTTTTGAGTCTTCAAAATTCCATTACAAATCTGCAAGGATAAGTTGATCGGGTACCATGTCCGATCCAAGATACAAATCCCTGATCACTATCAGACCAGCTGATACATTGGCAATTCAGAAATTCAGATAACAAGATTTGTTTTCGCTAGTTGAAATATATAAAACAATACAGAAGGTTATAAATAATGAAAATAAATCCTCTAATTAAAAAAAAATTAGGAAAAAAAACATGAGCTTATCATATATCATCGTATTTTTAAGCATTTTATTGAATAATACAAAAATAAATTTTTCAATATATCTTTAGCTTCATTTATAGAAATTTATAAAAAGCATGCTTTTAAAGATATTAATGTCATTGATAGCAAAATATATAACTAAGTAGAAGTAACTGGATATCAGTTCCTCTTCAGCACATCCATTCCACTTGGGAGGAGTGTGGCTGGTGATCAGTCCC
Source organism: Amaurobius ferox (assembly GCA_951213105.1). Taxonomy (NCBI): domain Eukaryota; kingdom Metazoa; phylum Arthropoda; class Arachnida; order Araneae; family Amaurobiidae; genus Amaurobius; species Amaurobius ferox. The sequence goes on along the minus strand of OX578149.1, from coordinate 112,568,770 downwards.
CCAATGGCGTCCTACGCAGATGTTGAGTAATGAGTCCGTCTAGTAGTAAACATTTTCCACCATTGAGGAATTTAGAATGCAGCCAACTCCTAAAATCAGGATTATCAAAGGAAGGAATCTACGGAATCCCACACAACTGTGGAGTCAGTATTTGGAGTGAGGGATTACTAAACATCAGTTACTCTTGTAGGAACTCTTTTTCTGTGGTGAGAAATGCAGCTGACTAATGCTCGTAGTATCATGATGATCAAACACGCTATGGCAATCCACATAATGTGAGAGTCAGAATGATAAATTCTAATATACACAAGAATTCCCGCAAATAGGAAGAGGAGCAGGAACCAGAATATCTCAGAAATCAGCCATCGAGTACAACATGTCGTGTGCTTCTGCAGACGAAATCTGCTCAATTGAAAATTGTTCATTCCATATACATCCTCACTGTAAAAAGTAAATTGCATTTAGTACTGCGATATTTTATACTAAATCAAACTTGAACAACACCCTTTATCTCTCAATTTTATTCTATGATTTTATTATTAGATTTATGGCAGAAAGATAAATGGTTTTTAAAAAGATTGTTCTTAAACGCAAATTTTTAAAATATTATTCCCTACTGAAAATTCAGTGAAACATAATTCTTAAATAAACAAGAAAGATCAATCATGCATAAAGATTTGATTATGAAACACTTTCCAACTTCAATGAAATTTTATTTAAACATCTCTAAAATGCAACACATTCCTAAGTAATATTTTAAAGCTTATCACAATACTACATTAATTTATTATATTTGAAACTTAAACTTTCATCGAAGAAAATGAACTTCATTCAAATGACGGCATTGAAATATAAATTACCTGGTTTAAACATCTCTAAAATGCGATACATTCCTCGGTAATATGTTTAAAATCATCATAATAGTACAATAATTTATTACATTTGAAAACTTCATCGAAAACAACTGACATTCATTCAAATGACGTCATAGAAGAAATAACACGCCTGGCTCTCTCTATTAAAGCAGCATTTCATTCATAACATTTTCTCAATCATTTCATTCATCACATTAATAAAATGATTTATTTTATTTAAAAACTTAAGACCATGGAGCTACAAGCAATTAAACACTACTTAAAACTTCATCGAAAAAAATCGTCCTTCACTCTGTAAAATCAATGAATATTTCATTCATATCAGCTATGCAGACTCCATAAGCTAAATAATTTTGTGTTAAAAAATACAGCAATTCTTATACAACTCATCCTACATATTTTGTTGTTTACATTTTACATAAGTGTAAAATAGGCTTCGTCGTAGAAATAATCAAATTTGGATGATCATTTAAACTCAAATATATTGTCATTGCCTTGTTTCAGTATGTCGATGCACAGAATTTAAGCCAAAATAAAACGGTTTTAGGACGAACACCACACTCAATATGAATTAAAAAGAACTTTAAAAATCACGTTTTTGAGAAAAGATGGATGCCATATTTTATTTTGAAGTGAGTCACGTGATCTTTTTATATCATTTTCGCTTCATAGAAGAGGTGTAATTAATATTATAATTTTTATTTAAAAAACTACTGAATATATTTTGCTGAATTTTTTTTTATATATTTTATGGAACAATTTGAATATTACGTAAAATTTTCGAAGCAATTTGTGAATTGTAAATCCGCTTAAAAAATGTTTGAAAAATTAGGTACCGTGGGGTTCAATGTATTTCATTTATTCAACCCAGGTTCAATCCAAAACTAATTGGGTGATATTATTTATTTACATTCCCATAGGTCCTACAGGCCGTCTGAACAACATACTGAAATTCCATTTTGATTAAATCATTTTTACGGCAGTTTTCGTGTTAACGAACAGACAGACAGACAGAATGAGCAAACTCATAAACAGTTTTCAAATTTGTTGTAAAGTGTCAGTAAAAATGACTGAAGAAATTAAAATATAATGATATACTAATAAATTTTTCCACATTTCTGCAAATTGAGTCTGAAAATTTTGTAGTGCATCGTCATCAATACAAATTTTATGCATTCAAAAAGCTATTATTATCTAACTCAGAACGCATTTTCTGATTTCCAAACAAATTCAACAATTCAAAACAAAATATCAAGACACTGGTATTAGAAATTTTATTTGTTTAAGATATCTCCTGTGGTTATAGTGACCCAAATAAATTTAAGAAATTAGCAATTTTTAAAAATCAGAAATTCCGCTTCGATGAAGTGAACGCCGCTTTAGAAATGGAAATAACGGTAAATGGTAGGCATCTAAAACGGGTATTCTTAATATGTTTAATCTCAGTTACTTTGGGTTGAATTCATTGCTAATTTAAGTTATCGACTCAGAAGAATTGGGACGCATATCTTTTCAATTTTAAACCCACACAAAAATGTCTGAAAGCATATTGTGTAATATGTGTTTAAATCTAAGCATAGAAAATTTGTAAATGAAAATTTATCTTTTTTAACACTTGTTAATTATAAAATCAAATTTAAATTTTCTAAACTGATGTTAGAATGAAAATAACCACAATTGCGTTAAAATAGCTTTGGTAAAATTAATAAGCATCAGAAAAATTATTAATGACAGCATTATAATCAAATTAATACTATTTCACAAACATTGAAAAAATTAGAAAATGATAATAATATTGATATAGTACCTTCCTTCGTTCCTTATTACAATGCGAGAAAATATATCTGAGAAACTTGAATTCCGTGTCAGTTCCGAAAATTTTTCATAAAATTCATTAAGGTCAGGGTCTGGATAGACGAAATTAAGTTCTCCGTTTCTTCTTGAAGATGGTAGAATTTGCACATATTTTAACATCTCGAGTGTATCGATTTCATAATGTTGCTCCACATCAACAGCTTTGTCGACAGAAGAAGTAGCAAGCCCATCATTTTTAACGACTGCAGTAGGAGCTGACATATCTACAGTTGTGTGGTCGCTAAAGTAGTTGCTAGAATCGCCATTATACTCTGCAGGAGAAGTGAGACGAAGAAGATCGGTTTCATGGTTAGGTGAATTCGTCTCAGAAGTAACCTTTGAGACCGACAGAGAAGCCATCGACAGATCCATCACAATATTGAGGCTTTCAAGATTATTACTGTAGTTTTCAGATGTCGAAAATGAACTAACGTTGTGAAACATATCTGAAAAAAAATTGAGAATATTACTCACTATTCAATTGTTCGACATTCTGATGAAACTGAAACTAAATTAAAAAAGGGGACGCCAAGTTGATAAATAGTAAAATCAAAAAGTAAGTACGATATTGATTTCAATTTTAGAAATGGTTTGGGATTCAAACAAGATAATAAGTGGATGGTATATTTATAACGTTTCAATACAGTTTTCTGTCTCATTTGGTGACAAATTTAACGATCTTCGCGACAAAACTGGGAGCTTTGAGAAGATATCTCAAAAGTGGATAAAACATCATCACAGTAACAAAAATTTTGCTAAATTATTTTAAATTTAAAACAATCTACACTGCAATTAAGTGTAATGCCTTTTAAGAAACCTTTCTGTTTGAGGAAATTATTAATTAAATATACTTTATTCATTGCCAATAAACTCATATATTGTGTTTAACTAATAAACTCATATCTTGTGTTTAACTAATAAACTCATATCTTGTGTTTAGCCAATAAACTCTTTTAACCGATTGTTGAAACAGAATATGTATATCTTCTAATTCAATTTTAGTGTTTTTATTTAATATATACAAGCTGGATCAGGAAGGTTTATTCTTCAGATCTGCAAATTCAGATCCACGAATTTAGCCGGATATCGCTAACTATGGAACTTTTCTTAAATGTTGCCAAATTGAGAGAAATATAGACAAATTGCTAAAATCGATTCTAAATAAATGAAATTAATTCTATTCTGTACTGAATGAGTAAAGAAATGATGTTTCGGTAGTCAGATTTAGTCTGTCAGTCCTAAATTGAAAAAATAATATTTGTAAATCCTTAATATCTTTAAATTGATAAAATTGAGTTAAATAAACGGAACTATTTGTGTTTTAATAAGGGATAGTATTGAGAAGATGTTCCGTCACGAGTGTTCGTTTTGTCGCCGAGTGGGACTGTTAGTTAGTTAATTGAATGCATTGCTTACCTTTTGCTTCTTGTTTAGTAGATCAGGACGTAGAAATTTGAAAATAAAATATGCTGTAACACTGGCTCGTCTTTTATTACGCAAAATGACTTGAATACGAGATCCAAACTATTTAAACAATGTCCGCACAAGCTAGGTTCCGAACAAATTCTAATATGAGAGAAGTTAGAAAATGGCAAAACTGCAAATTCTGGACATCACGTGGCCTTCTAATCCAATAAGCTGCTTAAGAATGCAAATTGTGCACCTGTGTTCCAAGTCTATGGGTGTGCTTTGTTGAAGGTCAAATTACTGTCCTAATCTTATAACAATGGATAAGCAACAAGTAGCACATACGCTTCAATGTCCTTCAGATATCATAGGGAGACATTGCAAACGATACAGGTTTGTACTGACATATACGTGACAAAACAAGTTGACAAAACTATTTATTGAACAACCAAATATTTTAAAGCACGTTTCTAGGACACCTGCATCTTATTATAATTCTTTGTCACTTTCCATATACCTGACAATACAAGCTGAGAATTGAGAACTTAAGTAGCTGCATTTCTTGACATTTAGGGGGGGAAAAGATGGAATGCCCCAGGGAGGGTCAGAGATCAAAAGACCAGAATGCCGGCGTTGACAGTATTCTAGAAGGCGGACGTTATCGCCGTTCGTGACGTCACTGGGTTAGAAGGAGAAGTGCCAGTTTCTCCGATTAGCATTCATTTCTATTGGAAAACATGGACTGTGTCAGTCGTTGTTTTATTATAATTTGTAATTATATCGTAAAAGTGAAGTTTAAGTGTAAATTTGTGTATTATAGATGTATATATATTAGTATTTTCACGTATATAAAATATAATTTTGGTAAGCACAAAAATATCTGGTTGATGCTCGGTTGCTTTGTGTTCAAATTATTATAAGAAGTCAATGGGATCTATGAGTTTTCATAGATTTCCAAAAGATCTACACTCCAAAAATTATGGATCGTGAAGTGCAAAATAGAGGATAAAATAAACATTGCTAACGCAACTGTCTGTTCGAGTCAATTTTCTGATGAAGATTTTCGGGTTAATTTTGAATTTGAAGCCGGTTAAACGATTAAAACAAGAAGCCAACGGCACAAAAATCTCACATACCATTAATACCGCAGTTAAAAATAATGTTTTTAATAGCAGTATAAAAATTATAGTAAAAATTATAGTAATTTAATATAGCAGTATAAAAAATACTTATGATTGATATGTTTCATTGATATGTAAAATAGGTGGTCCTCTAAGTAATCCAAAAAAAACAAAATTAATAAAATAAAAACGACTTCATATGCAGTATCTAAAATATATAAAAATAATTTATATTTCTGATACTAGCAATTATGGAGTTTTCTTTCTTTTTTGGAGGGGGGGGGGAGATATTAGCATTTTTTAAGCTAATTTACACAGTTTAGTTTATTGCAAAATGTATGTAAAGTTAATTTTAAATACCTTAAGCATTTTACTTTGTTATTAATATACATAATCCTAAAACGCAATTCTTTAGTAATCATAATATAGACATTATATTCACATCATTTGAAGCTATGGGAAATTTCGTTTTGATATGTAAAAAGCTTAGAATACAAAACTAAAATCATGAAAGTTGAAATATAATGCATAAAAAATTTATTTACAATAAAACTAAAAGCCAACAGCACATTTTCCAGAAGAAATAAAAAAGAGGGTGATTGCTTTCTTAGAAATGCATGGCGCATATATATCAAAAAAGAAATGCGTCATTAAGAACTTGCAGTCAAAGTTAGCAAACATTTCACCTTCTATACCACTAAAAGCCATAACTTTGTTTTCACGAACCAGAACATTCATTGGCATTAAACACTTAAATAAGACTTTCATGCCACAATTAGTAGAAAGAAAAAAAGCAAAGAAAAGCCTCTAAATGGTGTAAAAGCGGTATCATGACATAAAAATGGTATGTATTGATTTATTATTTATAATTCACGTGAAAATTGCTTTAAAATTTTAAAACTGTGCTTTAAAACTGTACGTTTATATATTTAAAACGCTATAAAGTTTAATAACATCAATTTTGCATGCTTAAAATATCTTTGTGAAACTGACAGATCCAGTGGCTTAACCAAGAGTCATAATACTCTACTAGCTCACAAAATGCATCGTCTTTTTGTTGAGTAAATAAAATAAATCTACTGCCATTGACCATCCATTCGACCGTCAACTCCCCCCTTTTCCCAAGATCCGATCTACGATTCTTAATATAATATATAGTTATGTAACTACTAGATTGATGATATTTCATAGCCATCAATATATGTTATATGAATGTGGGATTTTTTACGCAATTAGATATTTTTGAAATACATATTTATATTACATGTAGAAAGTATTATCAATGTTTAAGATTATGGATACTATATTTTTCAAATTCGGATGATTAGATATTTATTTATATCATCATATCTGTATTAAAACGCTTGAAATGTAATGTTTATATTTACTACACTTTTCACGATATATTTCAGCTTTTATTATAAATAATATATGTATTATAATATTTTAATGATAGCCCTATGCATGTATGAGTAGAACCATTTAATTTCATTCTTCTAAAATTTTATTACGAATGATCTTATCTCCTATTCGAATGATAACCGCGAACTTTCTAAACTTATACACGTATCTCTATGTCCCTTCTTCTTGACTTGTAAGTCAGTGACGTCACGCTTCAAGTTTCTCTCCCGGTCGAAAAGCAACCCCCCTTCTCTGACCTACCTTATGTTTAAAGTTCCTTGGGAATGCCCAATCCCCTGCTTGTATTAAGACTGGTTTCAACCTTTTGTTCATTTAGATCAAGCAGTCTAACGGAAAACAAACTGCCCATTTCTTTATAAAGAAGGATCTGTACACACATTTTATTCACAATTGAATTTCCTGTTATTTATTGAACAACTATCTATACATGGTATATATATATATTTACTGCTGATTACTCCCCATTTCTTTATATATATATATATATATATATATATATTTACTGATGACTGGAGTTCCTTCAGAAACGATTATATTTTCATTCTGAAATGGAAGTTTAATTAACAATAATCTCAGACTAAACTGCCCCGTCAATCAACTGAATTATAAGAACTTTCTCCTCAGTATGAAATACTTGACACCAGCGGCAAAGTTTATACAATATTGGTGATATTTTATAATTCTCAGGTTACCTTATCCCTTTCTTTGGGAATTTTCTGAGCATAAAGAAATGTGCATTGTTGACCACCTCCTCTGCAGAACGGCCTATTATTCCGGAGATATATTTTATCAAAACAGATTTTTTAATGAAATCTTGTTCTGTAATGTATTCTCCATTACACTTGCATATATTAATGTTAATATGTACTTTTTTCAATACCCATTTCACATATTAGGTATTACACACATATTGCGCTTTCCTTTATATTCTGTTCATTCATTCGTTATTAAAATTCTTAATTTCATTTAATTCGCATTTGTATCATACGATTAATAAATGTTTTATTAAGTTTCAGATTTTTGGACATGTACGTCTGCTTACTATTCTTTGTTATCGCTGCATCTTACGTCGTGATTTAGAATTTATATATATAGTTTTATACGCATTTAAATTTTACACATTTTACACACTGAGTGAAAATAAATTGGTAACACAACACACAGAACTAAATATGGCTGATTAGGTGAATTGATTATGGACGAATATGGTGGATTGTAATTAGGTGGACTGATGTGGCCATCTATAGACTAAGCTATAATTTCAAGAAATTGGAAACCGACTACATGGTAGATATGAGTTTGTCAGTCTCATCAGAGGTTGCATGGCATATGTTAGTCTCATCAGAGGTTGCATGGCATTTGTCAGTCTCATCAGAGATTGCAAGTTTCTTGCTGCTATTGCATATATCAGCTGCAATAGATGTTGGCAAGTACATTGTAAGTGCGAAATCAATCTTTAGATTCCGTTAACATGTTGTTGTAGAGATCCAGACCGTAAGACCTACCAGAAAGGTGTAAAATTCGCAATACTTAACATTTTATTAATCACACCCATACGTATAATTCTAACAACAAATATTTCAATTCAAAATAACAAATTTTGGTCCTGAAAATATTACCTAGTTGGGTGCGGTGTTTTATTAAATTCACCGAATCATTTTTATTAAAAAGTAATCGCTCAAACTAGATGCAAATATAGCTAAATGGTAAAGGCTGTGTTCTAAACATGTAGCAGTAGCATGTACCATAAAACATGTAGCAAGGGTGTCAAACAGTTTTGGAAGCAAAACACAGCTATTTTCTTCACACTGAAAAGACAGATCAACAACTACAACTAAGAGAAAAATGTGTTTGTGCTGTAAATCTATAGTTGCATCATGTGACTCGGAAATGCCCGACAAAAAATAAAAAAAAGGAGGAAAATATTCTCAAATGCAACCGAAACATATTTGTTTTAAGGAATTGAACCACGAAAATAAATGCCCTGTGATAAAATAATTAGGAAACCAGCTGATTTCTGAAGCTAAGTAACATTGTCGAATAGCTATGAAAACCGAGTGAAACAATTCATAAAAAATGCTTGTAAGCAGAAGACCATAAAAATATGGAGTGTATAACTAAGCTACACTTATTATAAAACTTAAAAGAAATGCATTCGAATTACTATAAAAATAATAAAAAATTAAGGAAACGACCAATTTGGAAATCAGAGCCAGTTATATGAGCTACTTCTGCAAATAAATTAGAACAACAATCGATCAAACTGCAGAGTACCAATAAATAAAGATGTAATAAAAATGCATAAACCAAATGTAAGCTATATGAGCTAAATACAGCAAATATCTATTAATAGAAACATTTTATTGCTTTTGTTGGGGAGTTTGATCTGTTGTTTTTTCCCAAGGACTGAAGCTCTTTCATCCATTGTAAACGGGTAGATTCCATTGCTAATATGTTTTATCTTGTGTTTTTATTAAATATTTGACATTTTCTTCTTTCTTAATAACAGGATTTCAGTATTTTCCCCGCAGTAACTTCTGAACTAACGGTAAATATAGTTGTTTATTACATAAGTGATAGAAATTATGAAGGCTGTCAAAGTATCTCATACAGGTGCACGGGTATGATAAGAGACTCCACATAAGTTAATGAAGAGCACCATGAAGGATCCCTTCTGCAGTTATTCATCATTGATATCGTAGATATTCTTGTAAATATTAGTTGTGATTAGTGCTGCGATATATTATCAACTTTCCAGTCCACTATTTAAAAAATTTCATATTATATACGCAAATTATTGTTTATTATATAGGATTAACATCCACCTCAGATAGCACCAACTTTGCAATGGTGTTTCATTATCAAAAAGGGCAATGAATTGGTTAATTTTCAGCCCATTTCCCTCACCATCTGTATTTAATGAAAGACAAGCAAGTGCAGCATTATTGCAGCATCCAACCACCAAGCACAAAATGGCTTAATCCATTATATTTTAATTGTTGAAAACTTTAAAAAATATGGCAACACAGTAGTGGTGAGGGGGGGGGGGGAGAACGTAGTAGGAGATTTGATAAAAGACCAGCCAGACAACACCAACATGGTTTTGGAAAAATTTGTTTGTAACATGCTGTAAAGCTGCAATAAATCATGCAGTAAAGCTGCAATAAAACATACAGTGAAAGGTAGAAATATATACGTCTTATTTCAAAGTATGTCACTGTAAATGAAAACAATACCATCTGATTACACGAGTTTTTCAGGGAAGAAGAATATTCCAGCATATTTGGGCAATATTTTACAAACGATATAGATGTTTGGATATAGATGTTTGCACCTGTTATGGGAACAATTATTTGAAATCTTATTTGGAGTCATATTTGCAATTATTATCTATTACATCAAATAATCTGATCATTCTTGTTAATAAACAAATAGAAAGAAACCGTACATGATATTATTATATTTAGCCTAAATAACGCCTACATATACCACAGTGGTACATTGTTTTAAATGTATATCAAACTTTTGATTCGGAGCATGACTTCCGAGAGTGAAGGTTGTGTGCTAGTGAACTCCCCAGAAGAAATGGCGGAGATTGATTCTGCGATCGCACCGGTGAATGTGAGTGATGTGATGGAGGTGTCAGTACCTGAGAATGTTGAAACCAACATTGGAAAAATACCGATTGTGCTTGAGTTTTATGAACTCAAAAATAAAGTTATCGCTTTAGAAAATGAATTGATTGTGAGACAGATGGCAAGGAAATTCCAAGTCGAGAAGATTGAGAATGCCGAGATGAGAAGGAAGATGGACCTAATGAACGATAAATTGCAAAAGATGGCTGGACTTCTGCATTGTAGTAAGTATAGTTTATCTGTACCCCCCTTCCCCCCGACTATTGAGGAACAGGATCCAAAAGCCACGTTGCTAGCTTAAATTTAAATCTAACTATCCCCGATAATGTATCCAACTCAAAAATAAATTCTACTCCTACTAATGAAGAAATTTCCGAACAAAAAGCTAAAAAGCTCAAAAACAAATTTGATCAGGCCGCTCTAGAGGCTACCAAGCAAATTGAAAACCTTTATATAAATAACCCAACTTATTCCAAAAAGAACTTCAAAAGTAATGATAATACCAAACTATCGAAGAAAAGAACATTCAGTGGAGGATTTACTCATCGTATCTTCACTAATGCCGAAGGATTCATCCATAAGGCCACAAGGCCTCCAGACCTGCCATAGACAATTTGCCGACATGGGATTCTGAGCCGACCAGTCCAAAATCAGCAGGCGATAACTCAAAAAACGGACCCACGGCAACAGTGCCGAAACCCCCACTACCGATAACGCTCCCGCTGTTAATCAGTGCTTCGCAGCCTGTCTGGCCCTCGATAATTTTTAATTTCAAGAGATTTGCCCCCAAAATTGTCCCGGTCTTGGACCGGCAATTCTTCAAAGTCTTCGTCAGGAATGACGAATAATTCCACAACTGTACAAATAATTTAAAGAAATTAGCAGAAACAACAAGCAAATAAATATAATAGAAGGACTTTATTTCACTTCTCATAAGACTTAACGTCTTATAAGAAGTGAAATAAAGTCCTTCTATTATAGTTGTGTGCTTGTTGTTTCTGCTAATTGAAATCAGACGTGATGCCAATTTATTTATTTATTTCAAGGAAGTTGGAATACAGTTTAAGACCTATAATTTAAGAGAGAACCAACAAGTCAGGGTTGTAATCAGAGGGCTTCCCGTGGTTACGGATATAAATTTAATTTCCAAATCGATAGAAGCAATGGGCTTTTCAGTTTTGATCGTTTATTGGGGGCGGAAGTGATGCTGGAGACCTACACTGGACGCAAAGGCTTTGCTAGCCAATGTTATGGTTGTAATAGTTTTTATCATAGCAGCATGGTATGTAGAAATAGGGCACCCCACCTCAAATTTAATGTTAATTCTAGCTCTCCCCCCACCCGATGGATTAAACCTTGGGAGCCAAGATCTTCCTTTCCGACCGACTTACATTAAGCCAAATATAATTTTTTATGCAAGGGTTACTGGCAAAACCCAGGAACGAGCCGCCATCTTGCAAACATCTCCAACCAAATTGTTGAACAGACGGTCCCAGCCCAGTCGTCACCACGTAAAATTCAAAATCTACGCTTGACAGCACCAGTGTTGTCAACTATACCAATTTTCTCTTTTATCTCTTTTGGACATGAGAAATTTTCATGACAACTAATTGTTACTAGCTGCGTTCGAAAGAGCGCTGAGCTGCGCAAGGCGACTGCACAAATTGATCTAATGTAGTTTGTCTACAAGAGATACGATGCTCTTGGTAGATAAGCCTCCCTGGCCATTTACATGGTTTTGTCATGTTCTATTTTTTGGAAACTCTTCTCTTGTAGTCCCTTAAAGTCGACTTCTGGAACGCCAATGGGGTGTTGAAGACTCAGTCGGTTCGACTCATCCTTAGGATATAGAGCAACTAATTGGACGGACGGGAAAGGAAAATAACGAAGCCGGCCTCCAGGGTCACAGAATTGCCAAGATTTTATTTTTGATTCAAAAGTTACAACACAAAAAAATAAATTGAAGGACAGATGCAAGTTTGCAGAAGATAGGCAGAGACAAATAATTTACACGAAAAAAAGACAAACATGAAGACAACGAAAGAAAATTTGAGAGAAGTGGAGAACCCTAAATGGGAAAAAACCCAAAGACAAGCAAATCAAACAAGAAAGTAAAAAAACAAAATAATACAGGGCATCAAATAGTAAATAACAAGTACCTACTAGGGTTGAATAAAAATATCCATAATAAAAAATATACAAGTATGTAAAATATATTCGCAGGTTAGAAATTTTCAAGATTACAGTAATATAAAACATAATCACATGATTTACAATTTGAAGTTTAGAATATATAAATTTCATGGTTTGAATATAAATAAAAAATTGAGTAAAGGGGGAATATACAGAAGGAGGAGGTGGAAGAGAGATCAAGGCAAAAACAAGGATGGAAAAATACAAAGAAAAACAAAGGGAATACACAAAAGAGGGGGAGAAAATAAGACCTGGTTAAAAGCAAAGGCAGAAAAGGAAAAAACAGGGTAATTTACAGAAGGACGGAGCGAAAGAAAGACATGTCAGTATTAAAGAATTATAAATATATAAAAAATATATTGCCAAGAATGAGACGCAAAAGCTTATAAGGTTTAAATACAAAACAAAGTTGTAATCAAGTTTTGAAACAATACGATACAAAAACAAGGGAAATTTGGAGAAGGAGGGGGCGATATAAATATATAAAAAATATTGACAGGAATGAAACACAACAGCTTACAAGATTTAAATACGAAACAAAATTGTTATCAAGTTTGGAACAAAACGATGAAAAAACGAGGGGAATTTACAGAAGGAGGATAAGAAAGAAAGAAAAAGAAACAAGGTAAGAACAAAACAAGGGAAAACAAGTGGAATTTGCTAAAGGATGGGGCGAGAGAAAGAAAAGAAAACAAGACAGGGGCAAAACTAGGAAACACCAGTGGAATTTACAGAAGGAGGGGACGAATGAAGGACCGGTGCAAAATTAAAGGAATATAATATATATATATATATATATATATATATATATATATATATATATATATATATATATATATATAAATTGACAGTAATGAATAACAGCTTACAAGGTTTAAATACAAATAACAGCTTACGAGGTTATAACAGCTTACAAGGTTTAAATACAAAACAAAGTCGTTATCAAGTTTGGAACGAAATGAAGAAAAAACAATGGAAATTTACAGAAGGAGGGGGAGAAAAAAAAGAAGAACAAAAAGGAACAAAACAAGAGAATTTACAAAAGGATGGGGCGAAAGAAAGAAAACAAGGCAGGAGCATAACAAGGAAAAACAAAGGGAATATACAGAAGGAGGGAGCGAAAGATAGACCAGGGTTAAAACAAAGGATAATAAACAAATAGAAACCAGGTTCTAAGCTCCACGAGGTACGTGATTATGTTTTAGATAACAATTTTGACATTTTTATGATCAACAAAACGTTTCTGACTCCTCCCACCTCCGCAGTAATCTGCAATTATGCAGGTTATTTCTCGTGCAAACCAAAGAAAGCTGGGAGAGGGCGAGCCAGAACTGGCGGCCTTGTACTCTATGTTAAAAACATCATACCTAACCATAGGTTAAGTGTCCCGACCTTTACAAAGCTTGAGGCCACAGCTATCATGGGCACTCTTCCAAATTTGGTCCCGATGACAAATGTTTCAGTGCATATCTGTCCAGTGAACTCTAAGGATTTTTCCGCTACCGAACTTAAAGCTCTTCTTGGACTTACCACTAATATAATTTTCGCTGGGACCTTAATTCACGCCATTGTTTTTGAGACGTTGCATCGAACAGCTATGGTATCATTCTAAATCGTTTGGCCCAGTACACCAATTTTAGGACCATAGCTCCGCCCACTCCCACTCATTTCTTTACAGGAAGGAACCCAACCATAATTTATTTGGCACATTTTAGAAATATTCCATTCGACCATACGATCAGCCTGGATACAAATCTGACGACTGATCACCTTCCTGTAATATTGACCATTGATTTTAATAGTTTAACTTTCGAATATCCAGCGGAGCTATATACAAAAATGGGATGACTTTCGTCATACCCTTGATATTTCAGTACTGCCCACTATCAAAATTACTAGCAGGGACGATATTGAGACATGCGTCCAGGATTTTAATCACTTACTGCTAGAGGCGGTAGCTGCAGCCTCGAAACAAAATCACCCTCGAAATAATTATCGCTCCCTGCCGAGTGAAATTAGAGACAAAATTAAGTAGCGTAATCAGTTACGGAGAGACTGGCATTTCAGTAGGTACCCAATTTGCGGCGCACAACTCCATAAGCTCCATAACGAAGTCAAGACTCTGATTAGAACGCACACCCAACAACGCTGGCGAACTCACCTTGAGGGACCCACACATGCGAGTCACAATTTTTGGCTTATAGCTAAAACATGAGATTCATGAAAACTTCAATTCCGCCCATTAATAGCCTGCACGTACTCGCCCAGCCATCGGAAGAACGAGCAAATGCTATCGTAGACAGATGGGAACTCCAATTTTCACCACACATAGACCCAAACTTCAGCCATTATTACACATGCACTTTACACGAATTCCAACAGACCAATCAGAGTGCACAAAACTCACAATCAGAAAATGACTTAGAAGTCATACTCTTTGATGAAGTTCTACACTTCATCAAAAGTTTCAAACTAAGGAAATCACTTGGCCTTGATAGAATCAGCAATAGGATTATTAACCTTTACGTTACGGCTCCAAGAATCCATTTTTACAACTCCAGAACGGCAAAATAACTGAAAATTCCACTCTTCTAAATAAACACCGTCAATGACCTTGTCTTTTGTTCGTAACTCGTTCCCCCTTCAAGCAGGAGAAACTTGAAGGAAGGACTGCAGGAATTATTCAAGGCACTCAACAGGGTACAATAGGCACTCTCCTCCTTTCCCAGAAAAATGGGGGTGAAAAAGACTGGTACAGCAGTTGAACAAGCGCCGTTCTAGAAGAAGAGATTTTCAGTGGTACAATTGTTGTACAGCCGTAAGGAAAAGGTTAAGAACCTTCCAATTTCTTATGCTTTCAAGCTTAAAGTGCTTCTAAATCATATGTTGGACTTTCGCTTTTTCCCCTAGAGTTGGAAGGCTGCCACCGTCATCCCTCTTTTAAAATCTAACCAAAATGCGAATCCAGCAGAAAGCTACAGACCAATTAATCTCTTATCAAGACTTTTTAAAATTTATGAGTTAGTGTTGCATAGACGTTTGACTAGTTTCGGCAGAAAGATATCATCAATCCTGAACAGCACGGATTTCGATCCGAGTTTTCCACGCATTATCAAGTCATGCATGTAGTGGAAACTATTCAAGAAAACTCTACCAACAGGTAGTATACTAGCATTGTATTTTTCGATATCAGTAAGGCTTTTCATAAAACTTTCATTCCTAGTTTGTTAACCATACTGGTTCGACTTGGTATTTCGACGCAATTTTGGCCATCATCGACTCCTATCTTACTACTAGATCTTCTCGCGAACGAGTTTATAAAACTCTCTCTTCCATTCGACCGATCAGGACCGAGGTTCCGCAGGGAGGAAATCTGAGTCCGCTACTTTTCAATAATTTTATCAACTATATCCCCAAGACTCTGCAAATTAAGCTGGCCATCATTGCAGATGATACAACATTGATTTCTAGAAGCTGCTCACCACACAATTCTATCAGCACCTTACAAAACTACACAAAACATGGTCTTCAGCACTGGATCGTCACCTGGATAATCAAAATCAGTGCCTCTAAGAGTGCAGTGTGCATATGTAAACCCAATTAGAGAGAACTTAATCATAATTTTGCTCTTACAAATTTAAAAAAAAAATCATTTTCACACTCTGTTAAGTATTTGGGTGTGACTTTGGACGCCCACATGACTTACAAAGAGCATATTCAAAACAAATTAACAAACGCTAATAAAACTTTTATATCCCTTCTCCCATTTCTTGGTAGAAAGAGCCACCTTTCCATCCCTAATAAGCTGATTTTCTGTAAACAAATCATCGCACCGGCCTTTTCGTACGCGTGCCCCGTTTGGGGACCGGCTGCAAAAAGTCATATCAAGAGATTGCAAGTTCTTCAAAATAAAGTTTTACGTTGTATTATAAAGATACCCTGGTTTGTCCAGAACGAAGTGATTCATCCCGATCTTAATGTCCCGGACGTTGCTGGGCATATTCGGAAAATTACACTACATTTTTTCAGGAAGAACACTAACACTAGCAAACTCTGCTTGAGAGACGTTGATAGTAGCTATGACCCTTCCATACCTTCCTATCTCAGGAAAAGAAGACATATACATCTTTTTTTGGAACTTTGACTCCCAGTTGGAAGCGCACAGGATATACGATTCCAAAAGCAGGAGTTTCCTAACCTAATTCGCCGAGCGACGATAGATGGCGACTCTGTTCCACTTTTGTTATTGCATAGGCAATTTCCAAAGTGAAATGGAGGCTCCTGATTCGTTATCCCCGGTGAGCCCACAATCCTCGAGAAACATGCCTATGCTTTAGCTCCCGATTTAATGGCAGCCCTGTCTTTGCCGCAAATCCTTAATTTAATATAATTTAATATAATATAATATAATATAATAACTTAATTTAATATAATTTAATTTAATCTTAACTTAATACTTAAATATTAATTGTACTTGATTTTCATTGCTGTTTTATAGTTATTATTGTATGTGCTGTTTTATTATTGTATTTACATTAAAGTAAATACTACTGAACTTACATCTAAGGAATTTACTTTTTAATATTCTATTGGCCAGCTCTACCCTTGGGCCCGGCCCTTTTTCAGCTACAGCCCAGTGCAGCCATTCCAAGGTGAAGAGGGCACAACAAGAGCTGACTCTGACCTCAAAGCAGCACCCGACAACAAGAGTGCAAGAGTGAATCCATTTGCTATTCAAAAACTACTACATGGACATTTGCTATTTTCTGAGGTGGAGGAAAGTGTCCTTCGGACCCAGGTACTCCGGAATGAAACATCTTGGCTTGGCTATCAAACTTTTTGCAATGCATATAAATAATTCTAAAAGATATTTTTGAGAAATTCTGAATATTTTGCTTATTGAGGATAATATAAAATTGCAATTATTCCAATTACTTTCCCTGTAATACATGGTAATTTATAAGGATTGCATTAGAATTTATATTAATAAAAGAATAATATGTATGTTTGTTTGCAATAATATTTTGTCGGAAAGTCACTTCTACGTATAATTATTATGAAATATGTTATTTATTTGTCAAAAAAGAAAACTTTCTCCACTGTGTACGATGGTTATAAATATAACAGTGAAATACGACAAATAGACCAGTATTTTTTGAAAACAATGAAGTTAAAGAATCAACGTAATCTTCTCAAAATGTTATTTCGAATAAAGTGATAATTATAATTATGAGAATATCTACACATTGTTCAATTTTGAAGCATTTGCAACTAATTATGGAAAAACGATTTCTTTGACATGCGCATATTTTTATTCGGTATCATTTGTAAGACGATATTTAGTAAATGAATACAAAAAAGCACATAATTTAATATCTTTAATTAACGACTTAACATCTGAAAAGTAACGAATTTTTTAATGAATTAAAAGTGAAGTTCAAATTTCTGATTCATTTCGGATGCTTGTTAAGAACTCATTGCAAGAATTTATGAAATGTCTTTAATAAAAAATTTATTGAAGTACTAATTGGGGCGTATATTAAGTAATAAATTAAAAATAATAGTTTAATTGAGTATGGTTTTTATTTATTAATAAAGATGCATATTTACATATATGAAATATAATTTAAACTTTAGGAACTACAAGAAATTTTAGTTTTTGCAATTATAAAAATATCTGATGTGGACAACACATGACGTCCCTTATACAATGCAATGAATTTACTACTTTTTGCAGTACAAAAAAAAAGATTATTTTTATAGTAGATAATTATATTCTTTCCAAGATATTGAATTTTCCTCAATTAGTTGTTATTTTCATTGATTTAGCGTCATTTTTATCCATTTGGCGAGTTTTCCGTTAATTTCGCAACATTTAAAAAAGTCACCAAGTTGGCGACATTCCACCACATTCCTCACCAAAACCTCGCCAAGCGTTATGGACGGAGAAATAAGTTATTCTAACAGCAGGTAAATGATTATTGGCGTTTAAATACAAAAGCAGTACTCAAAGTATCTTTTTTCATGAATGGAACAAGCTAGATCCAAGAAAATAATGTCACCAAAGTTATCGTATGATATTACATATAAAAAGTGAAGATGTTTCTCAATAGGAAATATTTTTTTATTTTATATGACTTTTTTATATATTTTTTTTTAATGTGCAGTATCTCGAGAACGGTTCATGTTAGCGTTCTAAAATTCATGTCAATCGTTTTCTAATGAAAAATTACATAAGAAATGTTTATTTGGGTAACTTTATTGGAAGTTTTGACTTTTTGACGATTTTTTCAAAATTTCATTCTAAAATTTCGGAGGGGGGGGGGTCTGAACATTTGATTGTGTACAAAAACAATAGGTTTCCAGTGTTTTCAGATTGTAATTTTTGTACCAAATTTCGTTCGGATCGGTACATTCGTTCATCAGCTATCGTCTCCACAGGCTCACTGACACATCCACACACACATATACTTTCACACACACACACACACTAAACTTTCACGCACACACACACACAGACATCACTTCAAAAATGTTTGATTCGTGATCAGGTATGCTTGAAACGTGCTCTCCCGTCGAAAACTCGAATTCAAATTTTCGACCCCGTCACAATACTTTCCTTATACATTATGTATATAAGGAAAGTAATAAGCTTTTATTTAATGTCCGTTTGAAAATCACAAATTCGTTAAGATTAGAGGATAATAAAATATTTCCCTTCTTAAATTTGGGTCTCAGGGTTCTAAAATTTTTGGAACGTCCCTTTTCATATTAATTTTAATTTAGAAAATAATAATGATTAAAATAAGTATTTTAAATTTTGACTTTTCACAATATCGATGTTAAATTTTACAGTAATGTCCATCGCAATCTCAGTAATAGCTACATAATCAAGTTAGCCGGGTCCAGCTAAATTACCTATCATTTAACTCCCTACAAATGAGTCAGTATTGGCCTACTGTACGTAAACATTATTGTTAGCCTATATAGTTCCAATATTGGTTTACAATACTGGGGAGATATTCAAAGGTGGAGATAGTTTGAGAATATTGAGCCAAATTAGAAAATATATAGTATGTCTGTATTGTGTCAATATAAGATTCCAAATGCAATCAACATTGTTTTATAAAGATATAACCAATATTGGTGATCTAGATTAGCCAGTATTGGTGTTCCAGATTATCCAATATTCAGGCAATATTTGATAAATTACTTTTTAACACTTTACTACAAAGTTGAAAGGTTTTTATGACTTTGTTCATTCTCTCTGTCATCGAAAGTAACATTGAAAGTAAATCATCCAGTTCCTTGAAAGAGAACAGCTGTAATAGTATCTACAAGTAGATTATTTGTTTCTCTGAGAGAGAACAGCTGTAATATGAAACATGATTTAAACGTCTTATGCCATTATATGATTTGCTTACAAATTTACCTGTAAGCAAATGATCTGGATCCTTAGAAGTATGAATAGCTGTAATATCTGAAAGTAAATGATCCATTTGATTACAAGAGATCCGATATAATATATCTGCTAAACTGAAATAGAACTCGATGATTTGGCTGCATTTTATTAACACTTTGCAACAAAGTTGAAAAGTGTTGATGACTTTTTTCATTCTGTCTGTCTGTCTGTTCGTTAGCACGATAACTGCTATACAAATGACTTCATCAAAATGAAAGTTTAGTATGTTATTCAGATGGTCTGTGGAACCTATGGGAATATAAATGGATAATATCACCCAATTAGTTTTGGATTGAACCCGGGTTGATAAAATGAAATACATTAAACCCTATGGGACCTAATTTTTGAAACAGTTTTTAACCGGATTTAAAATTCACAAATTACTTCGAAATAATCCAATTATCCTGTAAAATATATAAAAAAAATTTCAGCAACATATATTCAGTAGTTTTTTAAATAAAAATTAAAATAATAATTACACCTTTTATATGAAGCGATCACGTGACAACTATATAAAGAGATCACGTGACAACTATATGAATAGATCACGTGACCCACTTCAAAATAAAATATGGCATCCATCTTGCGTCAAAATCGTGATTTTTAAAGTTCTTCCTAATTCATATTTAGTATTGTATCCGTCCTAAAACCGCTTTATTTTTGATTAAATTCTGTGCATCTTCATGCTGAAATAACGCAATTACTATATATTTGAGTTTAAAGGATCATCCAACTTTGATTATTTCTACAGCGTAGCCTATTTTTCACTTATGGAAAATGTAAATACCAAAACATTTTGAATGAGTTATACAAGAATTACTGCATTTCTTCGCAAAATTATTTAGTTCATAAAGTTTGCAATATAGCTGATATGAATGAAATATCAATTGATTTCACAGAGAGAAGGACGATTTTTTCGATGAAGTTTTAAGCATAGAGTTTAATTACTTGTATCACCATGATCTTATGTTTTTAAGTAAAATAAATTATTATAGTATTGTGATGAATGAAATGAATATAAAATTGTTTATGAATAAAGTGCTGCTTTTATTGAGAGAGCCAGGCTTGTTATATTTCGATGACGTCATTTGAATAAATTTCATTTGTTTTCGATGAAGTTTTCAAATACAATAAATTATTGTAGTATTATGACAAATTTAAAAATATTATCGATGAATGTATCGCATTTTAGAGATGCCTAAACCAGGCAATTTATATTTCAATGCCGTCATTTGAATGAAGTTCATTTTTTTCGATCAAGTTTTAAGTTTTCAAATGTAATAAAATAATGTAGTATTGTGATAATTTTACAAATATTACAGATCAATATTTCGCATTTTAGAGATGTTTAAATAAATTTGCATTGAAGTTGGAAAGTGTTTCATAATCAATGCTTTATGCATGCTTGTTCTTTCTTGTTAAAATATTAAATACATTTTAATTATGTTTATTGTAGTTTTAAATCATTACTGAAAGATAGGGTTTTTGGGATAAAATTAAAAAAATTAAATTTTTATTGCAATGAAATCCCACCAGAACTTCCTAACACTAGATGGGGCAATTCAACAATTTTTTTTTTCTCTCTCCTTGGCTCTAATCAATGGACGACATCAGTCTTCGTCAATAGGTAAAATACACTTTATGCGAGGAATAAAGGAAACTTGAGTAACTTACATATGCACAAATAAAATGAAAATGCAGCATAATCATTGCTGCATTTTCATTTTATTTATGCTTATATACGTTTGATCAAGTGTTCCTTATTAGTATACGTTCTGCTACTGTTTTTCATGACAGTAGCATTCAGTATGCAACAAAATAAGGATGGTACCGAAGTATTTTATTCGCGCTTCTTTAATCTTTGAACATTCCTATGTGTTTCCGAGTATAAATGAAAATTTTGACAGTTAAAGAGAGTGAAGGAATAATAATACAATTAGTTTCACATAATTATTTAATGAATAACTTGTAATATTCAAGCTCAAAGCTGCTTAAAACAAATAACAATTTAAAGCCGATCCGGTGGCCGAGCGTTCAGGGCCATGCGTTTTCGGATTGCCGGGTTGTGGGTTCGAATCCCGCATGCGGGCATGGATATTGCGTTGTCGAGGCGAAGTCAGACTTCTGCCCTTGGGGAGCCTCAACAAAATGAAGCTGTATATTCTCTCCTCTTCGCCATGGGACCAGGGGTCTAGTGAACGTGGTGCATAGGCGCTCCTTCACCACGGGGGATCAGTAACAGCAACAACACAATTTAAATATTCGCTATGCAGTATTATACTGGGTGCTAAAAATTTCCAATCCATTTTATTAAAAATTATCAACCGAATGTTTATTAACACTTTATTCATTAATTATAATTAAGACTATAAAGTAATTTTTATAAGTCGACTTTCGTTTCCCCAACCTTCATTTCATTGAATTGTTCCCAAACTTCTGCAGTTGCTCCAAAAACATTTACTTGTCCCAATCGAAATCCAAATACGAATGCAGTTCATTAATAAATATCGCTGACAACAGTCAATTTTTCGTCTCTAGTTAATATGTTTATGTGAATAAAATATGTGTTTGGGGCATTTCTGGTTGAAATATGAGTGTTACGAAACTTGTTAACATTTGCGCCTTTATATCTCCAAATATAATACATAAAAGTGTAAACAAAATGTACATTTTTCTAAAATGATCAGAAAAATATAACTGCCGATGCACTGCCAATATTGTGATTTATTTGAAACTATTTCCAATGCATATCAATATTGTCTCAATATTGGAATGTCAATATTAGTTAGAAATCTATCACAAATATTGACGTTTTATTAGAAATATTTCAAATATAACATCAATATTGTCAAGCCAATATTTTACCAAAATTATCGATAAATGTATCTGAAATATTAAACAGACATTGGAGTTACATTAAAAATATTTCCAATCCAACGCCAATATTGACATGCCAATATGTAGCTAATACACTATATCTCCAGTACGGGTCAAAGTTATATCCAGTTTGGGTCCGAGTTATCTTCAGTTTGGGTCCAAATTATCTCCAGGTTGGGTCCAATATTGAGGTTGTAAAGGAAATATTTCCAATGAAAGGATAACGTATACAACATCGACTAAATTTTGGGCCAACAGTGATCTGCTACTAGAATTAATTTCACTATTAAAAGAATTTTTACTAAATTTATTATTTAATATCTAGATATAAGTGTTACGCAACGGTACATAAATATATGTAAATCCTAAGTAGAATTTTAACTGAAATAATATATATAACTATTACTTGGCATACCTTCATCGAAAATAATTGTAGATTCAGTATTATATATATTCTATAATAATAATCTACGCTGAATAAGCTGATTTAATTCAAAACCTTCAGGCATTGTTTGCAATATAATGAATCCCCGATCTCAATGCTAGTTTCGACGTGTTATTATAGAAATATAGTTATTAAATTCCGAATACGTTATCTTTCATCATAAAATATGTCTATGTATGTGTGCTGTTCTGTTTGTAGAAGGAAATCTAAAGCTTCAGACAGAGGCGAAATTTAGTACAAAGATAAGATTATATGAATCGACGAATTTTCTTTTTAAATTCCAATATTTCTTTTAATTATATCATCTTTAATTAAGTCCTATTCACACAAATCGGTTTATTAGAGATCGAGTATATTATCATAAAATTTCCCACATGACATTAAAGGAAAAATCAAACAAAATTCTGGTTAAGGACACGGATACATGAGATACTTTTCATCATGTATATTTATTTTTAGTACATCAAAATATGCATTTTTTAAGTTATCTGATTATTTCACCTCATCTGATCACAATTATGCAGTTTTGGTAAAAATGTGAAGGTATACATTTTCATTCTACCCAAAAGAAAATGTTTCTGGAATTCATCAATTTTTCTTTTATTTTTTGTTAATTACCAACCATAGCAATAAACATTTTGATTTTCGCGCAGCTACATATGCGTCGAAACTAAAGGATTTGGTTTAAAAAGAGATAAGAAAATTATTTTAATTCCATATAGTTGAATTAGAAGTTGATGCTGTCATCTGTATCTCATTTGAGTATGATTATTTAGGATTCGGGTGCGTATATTCAGTTCTCCGATACAAGAAAACAAGACAGATCAATCATGCTTAAAGCATTGATTATGAAACACTGTCCAACTTCAATGCAATTTTATTTAAAAAAGTCGAAAATGCAATACATTCCTCGGTAATATTTTAAAACTTATCACAATACTACATTGATTTATTATATTTGAAAACTTAAACCTTCATTGAAAAAAATGAACTTCATTCAAATGACGGCATTGAAATATAAATTGCCTGGTTTAAATATCTCTGAAATGCAATACATTCCACGGTAATATTTTTAAAACTATCATAATACAGCGATAATTTATTATATTTGAAAACTTCATCGAAAACAACTGAAATAAATTCAAATGACGTCATAGAAAAAATAACAGGCCTGGATCTCTCTATAAAAGCAGGATTTCATTCATAACTTTCTCCATATCATTCATCACAATATTATAATAATTTATTTTATTTAAAAATTAAGACCATGGAGCTACAATTCATAAACTTTATGCTTAAAACTTCATCGAAAAAAATCGTCCTTCTGTTTATAAAATCAATTAATATTTCATTCATATCAGCCATGCAGACTCCATGTACTGAATTATTTTGTGTTAAAGAAATACAGTAATTCTAATACAACTCATTCTACATATTTTGCTGTTTACATTTTACATAGGTGAAAAATAGGCTTAGTTGTAGAAATAATCAAATTTGAATGAGAATTTAAACTCAAATATATTGTTATTGTGTTGTTTTAGTATGTAGATGCACAGAATTTAAGCAAAAATAAAGTAGTTTTAAGACGGATACAACACTCAATATGAATTAAAAAGAACTTTAAAAAATCACGATTTTGAAACAAGATGGATGCCATATATCATTTTGAAGTGGGTCATGTGATCGTTTCATATCATGGTCACGTGATCGTTTCATACAAGAGGTGTAATTATTATTTAAATTTTTATTTTAAAAACTACTGAATATATTTCGCTGAATTTTTTTTTATATATTTTATGGAACAATTTGACTATTACCTAAAATTTTCGAAGCAGTTTGTGAATTTTAAATCCGCTTAAAAAATTTTTGAAAAATTAGGTCCCATAGGGCTCAATGTATTTCATTTTTTCAACGAGGGTTCAATCCAAAACTAATTGGGTGATATTACTCATTTATATTCCCATAGGTCCTACAGACCGTCTGAACAACATACTAAAATTTCATTTTGATTAAGTCATTTTTACGGCAGTTATCGTGCTAGCGGACAGACAGACAGACAGACAGACAGACAGACAGAATGAACAAAGTCATAAACACTTTTCAACTTTGTTGTAAAGTGTTAATAAAATGAAACTCCCTAAATACGCATATTTTAGTGTACTGTATTTAAGGAAAGATATAAGAAGAATTGTTATATGGATTTCTTTTAAAGCTAGTTGGAAAGAGAGAATTTTTTATCCTTCCCATGGAATCAAGATGAAAACTCTGCTTTAATAATTATGATTGAAAATATTTTTGTTTATTTATTATAGGAAAATTGATCAAAATTTCCGCTTTTGCATACAATGACAGAAAAATTATCTAGAAAAAAAAAAACACCGACTTTTATCCTCTAAAAGTCCAGCTACCCTTTTACTGAAATTCACGGCTCTCGGTAGCTTGGATTTTCAGCTATACGCCTACTGACAGATACACACAAACAGACATATTGCTTTTCTTATGTACATAATGTATAAGGAAAGTATTGTGACGGGGTCGAAAATTCGAAATCGAGTTTTCGACGAGAGAGCACGTTTCAAGCATCTCTGATCACGAATCAAACATTTTTGAAGTGATGTCTGTGTATGTGTGTGTGAGTGTGTGTATATGTGTGTGTGTGTGTGTGTGTGTCAGTGAGCCTGTGGAGACGATAACTGACGAACGAATGGACCGATTCGAACGAAATTTGGTACAAAAATCACAATCCGTAAACACTGGAAGCCTATTGTTTTTATACGCAATCAAATGTTCAGAACCCCCTAAATTTTCGAGTGAAATTTTGAAAAAATCGTCAAAAAATCAAAACCGCTAATAAAGTTACACAAATGGACATTTCTTATATAATTTTTCATTAGAAAACGATTGGTATAAATTTTAGAACGCTAACATGAACCGTTCTCGATATATTGCACATTTAAAAAAAATAGCAAAAAGTTATATAAAATAAAAAAAAATATTTCCTATTGAGAAACATGTTCACTCTTTATATGTAATACCATGCGATAAATTGGGTGACATCATTCTCGTGGATCTAGCTCGTTCCATTCATGAAAAAAGAGACTTTGAGTAATACTTTTGTATTTGAACGCCAATAGTAATTTATCTGCTGTCAGAATAACTTATTTTGCCTTCCATAACGCTTAGCGGGATTTTGGTGACAAATTTGGCGGAATGTCGCCAACTTGGCAACATTTTTTATTGTTGCCAAATTAACAAAAATCTCGCCAAATTGATAAAAATGACGCTAAATCAATGAAAATGACGACTAATTGAAGAAAATTCAATATCTTGGAAAGAATATAAGTATCTAGTATAAGAATAACATGTTTTTAAACTCTAAACGTAGCAACTTCATTGCATTATATAAGGAAAGTCATGTGTTGCCCACATCAGATTTTTTTTTATTATGTTACATATACCCTTGCATTTAAATGCTGTATAAATTAAAGGTATTTATCTTCAAATGAGACGTCGACGTTTAAAATCCGGACGAATCAACAAAGTGCTCTCGCACTAAATTTCGTCTATAAACAATGCTCTTGACCACATCTCAAAGCTCTTCGTCGTTTGTGATCACGCCGAGTAGCGTGTAGTTCCCAGACATGAGCACGGATTCAAAAACTTACACGTCCGCATAGTGGACGAATCAATAAAATGCTCTTGTACGAAATCCCCCTCTATAAATAATGCTATTGATCACATATCAGAGATCTTAGTCATGATAACTCTGCGTAGTGTGTGTTCTCCAAACATGAGCCGGGATGCAAAAGCTTACGCGCCTGCATATTGGACGAATCAACAAAGTGTTGTTGTAATGAACCTCCTCTATAAATAACACTCTTGACCACATCTCAAAGCTCTTCGTCGTTTGTGATCACGCTGAGTAGCGTGTGGTTCCCACACATGAGCAGGGATGCAAAAACTTACACGTCCGCATAGTGGACGAATCAACAAAATGCTGTTGTACTAAATCCCCCCCTCTATAAATAATGCTTTTGATCACATATCAGAGATCTTAGTCATGATTTCTCTGCGTAGTGTGTGTTCTCCAAACATGAGCCGGGATGCAAAAGCTTACGCGCCTGCATATTGGACGAATCAACAAAGTGTTGTTGTAATGAACCTCCTCTATAAATAACACTCTTGACCACATCTCAAAGCTCTTCGTCGTTTGTGATCATGCTGAGTAGCGTGTGGTTCCCACACATGAGCAGGGATGCAAAAACTTACACGTCCGCATAGTGGACGAATCAACAAAATGCTGTTGCACTAAATCCCCCTCTATAAATAATGCTTTTGATCACATATCAGAGATCTTAGTCATGATTTCTCTGCGTAGTGTGTGTTCTCCAAACATGAGCCGGGATGCAAAAGCTTACGGGCCTGCATATTGGACGAATCAACAAAGTGTTGTTGTAATGAACCTCCTCTATAAATAACGCTCTTGATCACATCTCAAAGCTCTTCGCCGTTTTTGATCACGCTGAGTAGCGTGTGGTTCCCACTCATGAGCAGGGATGCAAAAACTTACACGGCCGCATAGTGGACGAATCAACAAAATGCTGTTGTACTAAATCCCCCTCTATAAATAATGCTTTTGATCACATATCAGAGATCTTAGTCATGATTTCTCTGCGTAGTGTGTGTTCTCCAAACATGAGCCGGGATGCAAAAGCTTACGCGCCTGCATATTGGACGAATCAACAAAGTGTTGTTGTAATGAACCTCCTCTATAAATAACACTCTTGACCACATCTCAAAGCTCTTCGACGTTTGTGATCACGCTGAGAAGCGTGTGGTTCCCACACATGAGCAGGGATGCAAAAACTTACACGTCCGCATAGTGGACGAATCAACAAAATGCTGTTGTACTAAATCCCCCTCTATAAATAATGCTTTTGATCACATATCAGAGATGTTAGTCATGATTTCTCTGCGTAGTGTGTGTTCTCCAAACATGAGCCGGGATGCAAAAGCTTACGCGCCTGCATATTGGACGAATCAACAAAGTGTTGTTGTAATGAACCTCCTCTATAAATAACACTCTTGACCACATATCAAAGCTCTTCGTCATTTGTGATCACGCTGAGTAGCGTGTGGTTCCCACACATGAGCAGGGATGCAAAAACTTACACGTCCGCATAGTGGACGAATCAACAAAATGCTGTTGTACTAAATCCCCCTCTATAAATAATGCTTTTGATCACATATCAGAGATCTTAGTCATGATTTCTCTGCGTAGTGTGTGTTCTCCAAACATGAGCCGGGATGCAAAAGCTTACGGGCCTGCATATTGGACGAATCAACAAAGTGTTGTTGTAATGAACCTCCTCTATAAATAACGCTCTTGATCACATCTCAAAGCTCTTCGCCGTTTGTGATCACGCTGAGTAGCGTGTGGTTCCCACTCATGAGCAGGGATGCAAAAACTTACACGTCCGCATAGTGGACGAATCAACAAAATGCTGTTGTACTAAATCCCCCTCTATAAATAATGCTCTTAATCACATATCAGAGATCTTAGTCATGATTACTCTGCGTAGTGTGTATTCTCCAAACATGAGCCGGGATGCAAAAGTTTACGCGCCTGCATATTGGACGAATCAACAAAGTGTTGTTGTAATGAACCTCCTCTATAAATAACGCCCTTGACCACATCTCAAAGCTCTTCGCCGTTTGTGATCACGCTGAGTAGCGTGTGGTTCCCACTCATGAGCAGGGATGCAAAAACTTACACGTCCGCATTGTGGACGAATCAAGAAAATGCTGTTGTACTAAATCCCCCTCTATAAATAATGCTCTTGATCACATATCAGAGATCTTAGTCATGATTACTCTGCGTAGTGTGTATTCTCCAAACATGAGCCGGGATGCAAAAGCTTACGCGCCTGCATATTGGACGAATCAACAAAGTGTTGTTGTAATGAACCTCCTCTATAAATAACGCTCTTGATCACATCTCAAAGCTCTTGCAATGTGTCTTAGAAAACGACTGGGCTGATATCCGTAAACGACGTGTTTCTTTTATTTTTCAGCCTTAACTTCTATAAGCTAATTCAAGCTAATTAATCTTAGAAAACTCTCCTGAGAATAGCATTTTTAATAAAACTTGAAACAATGTAAAAAAAATAGTATGCAAACTATTGATTAAATACTTTCTTCCGATATAACTTTCATTTTAAATTCTTTTTATTCTAACTGAGACAGCTTTCATATATTCTAATTTAGCTGGCCATTCGATTTTTAAACTGAAATTAATTTATTCAGAGTTTGAGAATTTATAACACCCAATTGATATTACTTTATATATATTATTACATATTTTATTATATATTATTACAATAAAGCTATAATTAGATTTTTATAATATCATGATTAACAAATTAATCATGATATTAGTACTCATTATCTCAAGAATTTCAGAGTTTCTGAAACAGAAGCATATGTTTTCTGGTTAGTCAATTAGCTTTTTTTATAAAAGATGTATATGTAGATCATCAGCACAAACACATGTTATTATTTTTGTTAATATACCGGTAACTCATTTTTCAATAATGCAATCCAAATATTTAATACTCGCAATGATAATATTTAAATTATTTTCCTCATAAAACATAAAATGTAACATAATTAAAATTTCGAAACTCATTTATGCATTTTCTAAATGCTTTGATAAAAGTTTTTATCTAAGGGAAATTAAGCACTTTCATTAATTATGTTCTTTAAGGCACTGAAGATTTTGCTTATGTTTAGTAATTTATGCAGGGTGTAAATTATATTTTTATCCATTTCTATGAAAAGACTAGAGCTAAATTAACAGTATTTTCGCGTACTACATAAGCATTCAAATTTAAATAATGCTTATAAAGATAACACTACTCAATTTCCAACTCGCCTGGTTTGAACCGAAACTGTTTGAACCAAAACTTTCATCTTCAGTTTCAATCTAAATCATTTCGTAACATGCGTAGTCGGTCGCAAAAATTTGACAAGCACGCAGAAAGTCGACGCAGCAATTCGAAAGTTTTAAGCTTTCAGTGAAAAATTAAAAGAGTAAATTAGAGTTGCGTATTTTCATATTCAAATTAAAAATGTTTTCTTTTACTTTCTCGAGAGAATAAAAAAAAATATTGGAATGTGAAAATACGCACTTATATTTAATTTTCTAAGTTACAAAAAAATAAATAAAGAAATAAATAAATAACACAAAAAATAAAGAGCTAGATTCAGCCGCCACCGTAGCCGCTGGTCAAATCTTTTTAAAGTATTTCAAATAGAGATATATTCTGTCAGGCCTAAAGGTGGACCTAATGGCATCATATGATTTGTTTATGATGATTTAGAATATAATGCCAAGCGGCGTCTCCTATTTTAGTTGCAATTGGATATTTTTTCTATTTTTATGCAATTTTGTAGTAAAAAATGTTTTACACTAATTTTGTATGAAAATTATCTTAATCCAACATCAAATTAATCCAAACTTAATTAAAAATTATCCAATCCAACAACATTTCATTTATATTCCAAATCTAATATTTCCTTCTTGAAAGCACCATTGTCATTTAAATTGAACTAATATTTAAATGACGTTATTAAAATGAATTTATTTTTCTCAGTTACATTTATGGAGGCATAGGAAACTAATTCCATGGTAATAATTATGGAGCTATCGCTGAGATTTTTCGTTATATGTGGCTATCGTTATCATAATATTTTTAACATCTTATTATTGTAAATATGTACCTGAATGTTACAAATCTATATATATAAAGAAGAAATGTATGTATGTATGCATGATCCAACATTGCGGGATAACGGCTGAACTGAATTTGATGAATATGTCTTTAAATAGTCTTTAAATAGTCCCACTTAGTGGATAGTCTTTAAATAGTCCCACTTAAAAATCGGTCCATGTTTCGAGTTTCTAACACTAGAGGTTGTCGCGATATTATTGAAAAACGAAATTTTCTTTTGTCTCATCATCACGGGAGAACAACTACACCGAATTTAATTAAATTTTGTGGGTAGCTTTGAAATAGCCCCCCCCCCATAAATTTAGTCTAAGTTTCGAGTTTCTAAGACCAGGGGTTGTCGAGATATTAATGGAAAACGAAACTTCTTCCTAGGAGCTCTAGTCTCTAACTCCTTGATTCCCAACGAAAAGGGTTGGGAATCATTGGTTTAAAACGTGAAAGTCAAATAAATCTCGAGTTTTGTGGGAGTTTATTGAACGTATTAGTCACTTTTAAAAATCGCAGGTTTGAAATATGAATTTAAATAGAAACTCTATCACCAGGGTATATTTTTCACAAGCTTACTCAACAAATTTTATTAATTTGAATAATAAATAAATGAATATAAAAATAGCTATCTATCTATCTATATATATATAGAGAGAGAGAGAAAAAATGTATGTATGTTCCAATGGATGAAATGTATGTAACATGCAATGAATTTGATTGGAGAAAGAGTGGCCAATTAGATTCACTTTTTTTATTACATAATGCAATGAATTTACTTCTTTTAGAGTGAAAAAACAATGTATAAGATTCACGGCCCTATATGTTCCTGTGTAATTTTTGTCAGAGTTTTGCATCGTAAAACCCGAGCAACGCCGGGTAATCGCTGGTAGTTTACTATAAAACACACTTTGTATAAGTCTCTATATAAAAAAAGACTGACACATAATTTTAGCAGTTATTTTGGACATATCACGCCTGCCGCAGTGGGTGCACACGGGTTGCATAAGTGCACTGAGCTGTCTATGCGTCCGCATTATCAATTAATCTCTGATTTTCTGGAGGGGGTTGTAGAACTGTACTCGTGGCGGAGCGTGAGTAGCAGTAGACAGTAGGCGGATTCACAGTTGGTGCATTACACCTATGTAGAAGATGTCATGAAAAAGCTTTCGAAGCAATCTTAGCAAGCACCAGCAAGATCCGAGGTTTGGTAAGAGTCAGCCGGCAGCAGTTGCATGCACTAGTATGCAGTCAACCTTCCTATAACGCGATTAATTAGTACCTCGTTGTAAGAAATTCAGATACGTGCAAATCAGACAAATTCGTTCCGCGCTATATGGAAATCGCATAACGTGTTGTATGAAAACCGCATTATAAGAAAGTCGGAATTAGTATAAGACAGAACAATTCGTACCGTGTTATATGGAAACCGGGTTAAGTGAAACTCAGAACATATAAATCAGGCTGATTAGTTCTAGGTTATATGAAACTGCATTTTTAGAGAACCATGGTAGGATGTATACGGCAGTTCGGCGGCGCTATTGGGTAAAAAAAGTCATGTGAGCATGATACAGCTAATAACGTAGTGAAGCTTCCACAGCTGTTCTGTATATTTCCGCATTTGCAGGGGATTTCCTTGATAACTGAGACTGGAAAATGTTGATGTACTTGGATGAAAAAACAGTGGAATTTCCCATTAATTTCAACCGTAAAAGTGTAATAGAAAATTTCATGCTACTGTAGGGAGTCTGCTAAAACTGCTTGAGTTGTATTATAGAGAAACCCCGTTATAAGATACCACGTTATATGGAAACCGTGTTTTAAGTGTATCGAGTTATGGGAGTTCTATCGCAATTTTTGCTCCGCGTTATATAGAAACCCAGTTATGAGAGTACCTCGTCATAGGAGTTTTGATTGTATTTAACAATAAATAAATAATTATTTCTTGATTTCACCTACGGGTTCGGTTTAAATATCGTTATAAAAATCGTTCCTCTTTCTTTTTAAAGATGCCAAGCTGGAAGATGATATAGGTTGCCAAGGAATCGATGTGCTTGAAAATTGCTCAAAATTATGCTTTCAAATAAAATGTCTAATAACATAATTCGAACTTAAAAAAATATCTTCTGTATCAAATTTTTCTGATGTCCGAAACTTCGATTTTTCTCTAAAGTCTACACAGACACACAGATAAGCATCGTATTTTATTATTGTTGCAAAAGCACAATTTTCTCTCATTGGCGCCTCCTCTTTCACCTGTTTCGAAGATCAGGCGATTAAAATATTTTTCAGTCTATTATACAGTTCATGACGTGAGAATGACATGAACCGAGGGTTGCAAGGATTTCCCAGTTAGAAGAAGGGTTTCAAAATTTGGTGATTTATTGCCTATTTGGCGATTTCCGGAACGCTCCAGAAACTTCTCGGTAGAACGATCATTCATTGAGTTATAGAGATTTCCAGAGGTTTCTACAGAGGCTATAAAAGGAACCATCCCTCCGTTGGAGTGGAGTTGACGAGTTGACAATATACGAGCTACAGTAAACAGTGAGTAACTTTTGTAGTTGCTGTTTTGTTAAATTGCTTTCGTCAGTATTTGAAGACCATTATAGCTTATTCTGTGAATTTAGTGGAGCATTTAAGTGCTGTTTGATTGTATATTGTTCCTGTTTACTTTGTGCTTGTGAATAAACGTAGGTTATCCAGAAACTTGCACTCGTTCTTGTATCCTGTGTATACCCCCACTATTCTAGAGGATATGTTCGTAACATTATGTAAGATAACTAGTTCAGGATCAAAATTAAGATAAATCTGAAAGAATCATAACACCATACATTTCAGTATAAAAATAACTAACGAATTTTTGGAATTGACATACAATATATTTGACTTCCGTTAAAGAAAAACGAATGTTATATGAAGTTGAAATTTGAAGAAGCAAAACTGAATTAAAAAGTGGTCGAATTCTCGGCTTTTTTTCACAAATTTTTGTACTTAATAATTTGTATAAAAAAAGTTTCGTATTTTTGTAAATTTGTGATTCTAGAGTCCACGCTCAATTTATCTAGCTCCAAAAAATATCGAGGGTCTATCTTTAGTTTTGAATTAATATATACATATTTTAGCTGCTTCCCGAAAATGAATATCTTTCATATCTTACTTTGTTTTTGTTTAATGTTGCAAAGGGTTACATCCATTTTTCTTACACGTTAAGAAAATGCATTTCTATTGCGTCATTTTAAAAACTATATTCCCTGCTGTAAACGGGAAATAATAGTTTTGTTCTTTGACATCTTGTTGGAATTTTAGAGAAAGAGGGATGGCTCCTTCAATATAAAACGTGATACTGAACAACCAAAATATAGACCGATAGATGTCAGATTTCTAATGAAACTCACAAAAGTCCGATTTTTAACACTTTACAACAAAGTTGAAAAGTGTTTATGACTTTGTTCATTCTGTCTGTCTGTCTGTCCGTCTGTCTGTCTGTCTGTCTGTCTGTCTGTCTGTCCGTTAGCACGATAACTGCCGTAAAAATGACTTAATCAAAATGAAATTTTAGTATGTTGTTCAGACGGTCTATAGGACCTATGGGAATATAAATGAATAATATCACCCAACTAGTTTTGGATTGAACCCGGGTTGAAAAAATGGAATACATTGAGCCCTATGGGACCTAATTTTTCAAGCATTTTTTAAGCGGATTTAAAATTCACAAATTGCTTCGCAAATTTTAGGCAATATTCAAATTGTTCCATAAAATATATAAAAAAAAATTCAGCGAAATATATTCAGTTGTTTTTTAAATAAAAATTAAAATAATAATAACACCTCTTATATTAAGCGATCACGTGTCCATGATATGAAACGATCACATGACCCACTTCAAAATGATATATGGCATCCATCTTGTGTCAAAATCGTGATTTTTAAAGTTCTTTTTAATTCATATTGAGTGTTGTATCCGTCCTAAAATTACTTTATTTTTGCCTAAATTCTGTGCATCTACATACTGAAACAACGCAATGACAATATAGTTCAGTTTAAATGCTCTTCTAAATTTGATTATTTCTACTATTAAGCCTATTTTTCACCTATGTAAAATGTAAACAGCAAAATATGTAGAATGAGTTGTATCAGAATCGCTGTAATTCTTTAACACAAAATCATTTAGTCCATGGAGTCTGCTTAGCTGATATGAATTCATTGATTTTAGAAAGAGAAGGACGATATTTTTCGATGAAGTTACGCATTGAGTTTACTTAATTGTAGCTCAATGGTCTTAATTTTTAAATAAAATAAATTATTATAGTATTGTGATGAATGACATGAATGGGGGAATTATTTATGAATGAAATGTTGCTTTTATAGAGAGAGCCAGGCGTGTTATTTTTTTATGACGTCATTTGAATGGATTTCAGTTGTTTTCGATGAAGTTTTCAAATATAATAAATTATCGTAGTATTATGATAATTCTAAAATTATTACCGAGGAATGTATAACATTTAAGAGATGTTTAAACCAGGCAATTTATACTTTAATGCCGTCATTTGAATGAAGTTAATTTTTTTCGATGAAGGTTTAAGGTTTCAAATATAATAAATTAATGTAGTATTGTGATAAGTTTTAAAATATTACCGAGGAATGTATTGAATTTTAGACATGTTTAAATAAAATTGCATTGAAGTTGGAAAGTGTTTCATAATCAATGCTTTAAGCATGATTGATCTTTCTTGTTATAAATTTACTTTGTAACAGCAGTATCCGTGATTTACAGCAGAGATTCGGTTATCCAATATCAGCCCTGTCGTCATATAAAAATTAAAAAAAAAATCATAGAATCCCTGATTTATATCATGAGGAAACCCGGATACATTTTCTAATTGATCCATAAAATATTTATTAAAGTTATTTTAACTTCTTCAAAAATGGATCAAACTTTTATTTGCATTCTGTATTAGATTTAGTTTAACCATTGCCCCAAATGATTCATCGTCATTACAAAGTTTAAAACATTGTGTATCAGTAAAATCCGCAGAGAGGGAATTTTCTCAACGTTTAGAATTGTTTTCAAATTGCAGCAACCAACATGGATTAACAACACATGAGTTTTCAACTCTGAATAACTCAATATTGAACAGACAGCTACATCGCCGAAAGAGAGTTAAAGCTGCTTTCAAAGCTGCCTCCAAACGAAACATAGTTTTACTTTCCTTATATACATAACGTATAAGGAATGTATTGTGTTGGGGTCGAAAATTCGAATTCGAGTTTTCGACGGGAGAGCACGTTTCAAGCATCCCTGATCACGAATTAAACATTTTTGAAGTGATGTCTGTGTGTGTGTGTATGAAAGTATGTGTGTGTGTGTGTCAATGAGACTGTGGAGACGATATCTCACGAACAAATGGAGCGATTCGAATGAAATTTGGTACAAAAATCACAATCCGTGAGTACTGGAAGCCTATTGTTTTTAAACGTAATCGAATGTCCAGAACCCCCCCAAAATTTTTGAGCGAAATTTTGAAAAAATCTTTAAAAAATCAAAACCTTTAATAAAATTACG
The DNA here is from genome assembly GCA_951213105.1 of Amaurobius ferox. Classification (NCBI taxonomy): domain Eukaryota; kingdom Metazoa; phylum Arthropoda; class Arachnida; order Araneae; family Amaurobiidae; genus Amaurobius; species Amaurobius ferox. Next base: position 112,532,135 of record OX578149.1, on the reverse strand, counting down.
CAAATAGACATGTCTTATGTAATTTTTCCTTAGAAAACTATTGACATAAACTTTAGAACGGTAGCATGAACCGTTCTCGAGATATTGCACATTTTTCAAAAAAGTTTATCAAAAAATCCATAAATTAAAAAAAAAATATTAAGTGTTGAGAAACATGTTCATTTTTCATATGTAATATCTTGCGATAAATTGGGTGACATCATTCTCGTGGATCTAGCTCATTCCATTTATGAGAAAAGATACTTTGAGTAATACTTTTCTATTTGAACGCCAATAGTCATTTATTTGTTATAAGGATAACTTATTTTTCCATCCATAACTCTTGGCGAGATTTTGGCGACAAATTTTTAGGAATGTCGCCCACTTGGCGTCTTTTTGAAATATTGCCAAATTAGCGAAATGGATCTCGCCAAATGGATAAAAATGATGCTAAATCAATGAAAATGACGACTAATTGTCGAAAATTCAATATCTTGGAAACAATATAAGTATCTACTGTAAGAAAAACTTATTTTTTTAATGTCAATGTAGTAAATTCATTGCATTATATAAGGAAAGTCATATGCTGCCCAAATCAGATTTTTTTTTATTTTTCTCTGCAATACATGGTAATGTCTAAGGAAAGTTTTGGAATTGTGTCGAAAATCGCAACTGAAGTTTTCGACTGATCTACACATTTTGATATCTCTAGAACATGAAAAAACTATGTTTAGCGTGACGCCTGTGTGTGTCGAAAGCCCAGGCTTTCCGAATCGTCCGAAGAATGGTGCAGCAAAGAGGGCGGCCGACGTCTGTGTGTGTGTGTATATGTGTATGTGTCCGTCTGTGAAATGTATGTATCCACTCTAACTGAAAACTTATTGATCAAATTTCACAAAATTTGGTAGGGAAGTTGGGTGACCCTAGAGCTGATTAGATTTTGTTACGATTCGAGATAAAAGAACCAGCGTTTTTTTTTTTTTTTTTTTTTTTTTTTTTTTTTTTTCAAATGGCCCAAATAAATTGTTTGTATCTATTCTAGCTGAAAGACTAATAGACCAAATTTCACAACATTTGGTTCATACATCACCTGTAGGTTAAACTGGTGCTGATTAGATTTTGGTACATTTCTGAAAAAATAACCTGCAATTTGTTTCGAATTGGCCTGCAAAATCATTATATCTGAATATAAAAGACATTATGCTCAAATATATCATTTTAATGCTTATAAGTAATTTTTAACGACTAAAAGAATAAGACCAACCCCATTACTCTAGGACTAGTCGTTTTCGAGACACTTTTGTCTTTTTTGCATTTTCGCTACGCAGCCAGTTACCAAATGAACAAGTCCAGTTACCAAATGAGAACTAAAATTGAATTAATATGCAAATTCGATGTAATTCAAAAGAATTATGGATGTTATTTTGTACAATTAATTTCAATTTACTGAATTATTGAAGAAATAAAAAGAACGTGAATATGAGTCTACAGGGAAAGTCACGTGCTGTCCACATTAGATTTTTCAATCCTGCACACCTTCAGATTATTCGCCTATGCTAACGTATTAACGCTAACAGTTGCGAAATCGCTTCTCAGATGCCGATTGGTATACTACAAGAGCTATTGTAAAAATAATTATATATCAAACAAACCGTTATACATTTAAAAATTTAATTTCTTATGTGAAACATTTGTGCATTCGCTTCCGCTTCTTTCATTCGCTATTTGAACTAGAATAAACTTACTAAATATATCTGAATTTTAAAAATACACACTTACGAGATTTAATACACTACAAGGAAAGCCTTTTGTATCGAAAGTCGAAATACTTAATGAGCCTCCTATCCCCTCTGAAATTTGATGCTGAATCCATATCAGACATCGACTAAGCCATATTTATAGCCAATCCTGAGAAACAAAAGTTCCATTGAACATTTTTGACCTAGAAGTAGGTAATTAACCAGAACTTTAAATTCTTTGTAAAGCACTCTATATCCTTCGTAATTTAATGCGGAATCAGGTGTAATCTAGGCTTAATATATAGCCAATTTTGAGAAATTGTTTCAAGAATATTCTTTACCAGAAATTGGAAACAAACCCAGAAGTAAAAATGCTTAGTGAAATGTCCTGCCTCTTTCAAAATTTTATGCTAAATCTATATCAGTCATCCTATAAGCAGATCATATGCTTAAAAAATTGTAAAAGTAATACTATTGCAAAATTGTCGATACAAATTACACAGAACATATAACGATTAATATATAATGTTAAAAAAAATTTTGTCACATAATTTCGCATGAAGATAAATGATCAATATTAGAACAATTTTGCATTAATTACTCTATGGTATAAGGAATTTTTTGAAAATATAAATGCTATGCACATTGTCAACGATTTGGGTGTGTTGACGTTATTCGTTTTAATAAAGGAAGAAACTGCATTGATTTAAATAAATACTTTTTTGCAGTAATAACACTATGTATACACTATTTTTGTCATATTTTATAACTTTCAGCTGACTAATTAACTCGTAAACCTATATGCTCAGATTCTTCGTAAGCGTGTAGTTAGGCATAACCCACACTTATCGCTTCTTGCATTATACCCCAGTGACTTGAAAAAAATAATATCAAAATCGATTAAATGAGAAAATTTTGAATCATCTTACCAAGGTATATAGTGATATATAAAACTTAACTAAAAATATTCATTTTGACTATGTACATGAAATAAAAAATCAAAGTTAAAGATATTTTATATTTATTAACATTTAGTGAATAAAATTAATCGCGTTATTTTACATGAATACTCACTAGAGCTAAAATAAATAACACTTGCATACACAGGGATTTAACAGTCTGTTCCACATGCTCTTCATTAGTAACAATGCACATTTAAATTCGACAATAAATATTACTACGTTCTTTAATAAGCATTGAAGGTGTCACCGTGTTACCATCCATGTTACTTCTATATACACATTTACTATCTTTCTGATATAGATTCCTAATAAATACATAATCATTTGTAACTCTGTAATTGACAATTTTCTTCTATTCCTATTTATTTGCGAGTTATTTACCTTAAAATATTGAATTATCCTGTAGGGGGCACTTAACTAACTTTATTAAATTAGGCACGGTAACTTTACTGTAGTTAGAACTAACATGTACTTTCATGCACCTTACCATGCAATTACATTGCAGTGTTTAAGGTTGTCCAGAAAATTTGTATGTATATATCTCCCAACTCCATGTGTATGTCATTTACACATTATTTATTTTTCTTTTCTTTTATGCTTCATAAAATAAATATACTGCTCTCTGTCATGAAAAAAGATTACACTACCGCAGACCATTAATTAAATACTCTACTTTTATGCCATTTTATCCTTTATAAAATCTCCTCATATATTAACCGAGGAAGGTTTAAAGCCAGACTTTATTAACCTTTCTAAGACATCAAAGTAAAAAATATTTTTACAGCATATTAAATTGTTTTGTTCAAGAGAAAGGATGCATTTTAATTTATAAATTGCTGTTGTTTTATATCTTATTTTTGTTTTTTGTAAGATTAATTTACAATGTTTCACTTTTACTATCTCATACGTAGTATTGGAAACAATTGACATTTCACGAAAATTTTTGATTTCTATATGTTGATGCCGATATATGTTTTAGGGCCTCCTGAACATGTTTCTGACTATTTTTGCATCCATGTCCGACTGTCTGTCTTTCTGTCTGTCGTCTGTCTATGATCGATTTTTTGTGTACACTATAGCTGCCATTAACGGATTTTCACGAAACATTTCTTCCAACTTCGTCGCTAAAAATCTGGAGCTAGATAGAATGTTTAGAAACCCAAGTGAAAACTTCAAAATGTATTCAAAATTTTATATTTTCTTCGCATAGAAGCATATGACAAAATATGACACAATTATGCATATAAGGGGGTAATCTATGGCAAAATGGTAACGAAACTTAACAGTTTAAATCATTGTTTGACAAATAGCCTTTACAAACAATCTTTGAGTTCGTGACATTAGCACCCGAAGGGTTAAATTACCAAACTTGGTATTAATCAAATGACATTTTCAAGTACTTTAAAATGAAGGACGTGTTATAATTGTGATCATTTGAAAAAACGATACAGATTTTTCAATTTTTTTCTTGCAAAAAAAAATTAGGGAAAAGGAAAAAGAAAGAGCTACTTAAAAATTTTAGTTTGATAAAGTCGAATTGAGTCACACGCCTGTTAATTTTTGTTGTATACATATCAGTTTGATATTGTCTGATACACACGTTTACTGTTTAAATAAACATTATAAACAATAAGCAGAAAACTGCTCAATGTATCCATCACCACCTGTGAACCACAGTTTCGCAGACTTTGCCGCTCGGCAGCACGGTCATGAGATGGTGAGCAACAAAACTCCTTAAAATAAAAATGATTTGCTTTAAGGATACTTTGCTTTGGGTACCTTGCTTCAGAATAACATGTTTTAGGATATCTTGCTTTATTGTACCTTGCCTTCTCTTTAAAGTGAAGTTACCCTGTTTTTCTTTTAAAGTAAGAATAGCTTGCTTTCTCTTGAAAGTGAGGAAACATTGTTCAAAAAAAAGCTCAAGAAAATTTCACGTTTTATGCACAAGAAAAAGCTTTATTCGCGTAAAAATGTGGTTCCCTTTTATTTATCTTTCCTTCTGAAAAAAAAACGCGCTCGCACCACATAAAAGATTACAGCGAGGTGAGTAATTAATTAAATATATCCACTTTCCTGAAATTCCATTTCCTTTTAAAAAGTGACCTCATAATTTAGCTGCGGTAGATTTTAAGTTTCGTTTTATTAACATTTTCGTAAACTTAATCACAGAGCTGAATTTATGTGGGTTTGTACTTTCAGCTTGTTCAATTTTTACGCAGTGCTTTGAAAACGGTAATAAAATTCAACTCAGGATTTTGAAAACGTGCTTCTTAAATTTATTTTTAAAAGAAGAATCCCAGCTGCATTCTAGAGAGAAGACATTGCTGTAATGAGACGATTATTTTATAGTTCGTCGAAGAATTGAAGCACGCGATAAACCCATTAAATATTCAACCTACTAGAGATGGGCAAACCAGCCTTGGAAATACGGATTTTCACCTGGGCAGTCATGGTACTACGATCCATGGAGATATTTGGAGGGTAGTAGAATTTTAATTACTCATATATAACATACCCTAGTAGCATTAGTAGCATGTAATATTTATCCATTATTGTATATTTTGGCATTATATTGGAAATATTTCCAATGTAATCTCAATATTGTGAAAATAATGGGGTTATATTGGTCTTCAATATTGACAAATAATTTCATTACAATATTACACCAATATTGGGGTTACATTGGTCTCCAATATTGACTACTAATTTCATTGCAATATTATGCCAATATTGGGGTTACATTGGTCTCCAATATTGACTAATAATTTCATTACAAAATTACACCAATATTGGGGTTACATTGGTCGCCAATATTGACTAATAATTTCATTACAATATTACACAAATATTGGGGTTACATTGGTCTCCAATATTGACTAATAATTTCATTATGACATTACACTAATATTGGTGTTACATTGGACATATTGGCGTAATATTGTCCCAATATTTATTATCACACTATTTAATATTGTTCTAATGATGGAGCCAATATAAAACCAATATTGGGCCAATATAGAAATTGTACTAGGATAATAGAGGAAAATTTATCTCTGTGTATTTATGATGATTTAATTCTTTTGAAAAGTTATGAGGTGCTACATAAAAAATCAGAATTATAGAACAGAATGCTGTTAAAACGTTATTCTTCGATTGGAGCAAGGTGTAATATTTAAGCAAACATCTAGTAAATTAAGAGAAAACATTAACTGTCAATTATTCATATCACAATTTTAAAATAGGCTATATTTTCAAAATACGAAAAGTGTGTATATATATATATATATATATATATATACAGGGTGTCCCAAAAACACTGACCTTGGCTTTTATTCCTTAAATATTGATTTTCGACATATATAATAAATTGCAAAGTTCCGTAAAGAAAAGTACAAAATTTTATAAAATCGATTAAAATTTTCAAGGGAATTCAATTTCAAGAAATACAAAATTTAAATTTTTATACGGTTCCCGTACGAAAACATTTCTAATGAGTAAATTGTGCCCCATACACTAACAAGTTAATGTACAAAATTTCATCATTTTAATATAAATAGTCCCAGAGATATGAAAAGGCAAAAATGCTGACTTAAACCACGTTTCGATGCATTGACATGGGTTCTCAGAGGGGAAAAATCATGTCGTCAGATCTCGTTTTAGGAGTCATACACAAATTACGAAAGAAAACATTGATTCATAAATAAATAATAATTTTGCTATTTATTGGTACAAAAGTATCTACACTGTGTGGAAAACTTTACACAAAAATTACAAAGCTTGTTCAAAATGTTTTCCATCTATGCCAAAGATCCATTAAATATAAGAGGCAGATAATATTTGCCTGTGATGCATTTCTGCTTTGCGTCATTTGCACTCTTGCTGTAAACATTTACATTTTAAATTGTTATTAATCCCTCACCAATTTTGTTTAAACATATCTCTTGGACTTTTTATGATAAAATGATGAAATTTTGTACATCACCTTATTAGTGTATGGGGAACATTTTACTCATTAGAAATGTTTTTGCACGGGGGCCGTATAAAAATTAAAATTTTGTATTTCTTCAAATTTAATTCCCTGAAAATGTTTATCGGTTTCATAAAATTCTCTACCATTTTTACGCAAATTTGTAATTTAATATATATGTCTAAGATCAATATTTAAGGACTGAAAGCCGAGATCAATGTTTTTGGACCACCTGTTATATATATATATATATTTCTTTTCAAATTTGCGAAAATCCGTCTATTGATAGTACGGGTTCTGTTTAAAATATGTTTAATTCGATTCGACCTTTTTGATACTGTTAAGATAGAAACTGTAATGATACATTCGGTCGCTAATCTTTTAGAAAAACTTTATACCCAACTATATACCACGAACATTTATACCCGACTTATCGAAAATGTATGGAATTAGATCAATTTTTTTAAAATTCGAGTGGTATTCACTATATTGCAAAATATAAGAACACCCATAAGAAATGGAACTTGCAGAGACGATAAGAGCTTGCAATTTCGTCCAGTAGCTCAACGGTAGAGCGTCGGCTAGCTAGATCGAAGATCCAGGGTTCGAATCTCGGTTGAGGCAGCAAAGTTCTTTACAATGGGGCTCGAACAATCAACCTTGTATGTTAGTGCAAAAACGTCGATGGTCTGAAGTGACCCTAGTAAGACTAATACGGATTCAATTGTCTCTAGAAGATTGAACGCCGATTTCAAATTGAGAGGATAACAACCTCGCAGGATACTAATCTGGGTAAAAATAATAGTAACATGATGCTAATCTGAGGTAAAAATATCAGGAGGTGGTCAGACAGAATATCAGTTGCCCTCCAATCTGACAATAGAGTGTGGAGAATTCAGAGTCTATTTCAATGATAAGTTGCAATTTCGTCCCACGAGCTCAACTGTAGAGCGTTGGCTCGGCAGTTCGGAAATCCCGGGTTCGATTCACTCTTGAGGCAGCAATGTTCTTTACAAACTACAGCTGCTAAACTCGGCATGTATGCACCGTTTGAGGAGATACGCAAATCATTAGAAGTTAGGAGCGAAGAAAAATGTATTTTATATTTCTTTATAAATTTCTTATAATATTTTCGATCAGGAGGAAGCGATAAAGAACTGATTATAGGAGATCAATTCTTGTGAAAACCTTTCAAATCATGCTTCTACATAAAAATTACTAAAAACTAATTCGGATTTAAAAATTATAATCTCGGCAAGCTTTGCCATGCCTGAAGTTCAGATACCCAGTACCAACTTGTATGCCCGTCTGAAGTTTAGATTTTCAGCTACAGATGATACACATATAAAGACACACAGGCAGAAAAAGAAACATCTTCTTTTATTATATGAGATCATGATTCCTTGTCGAGATTTGAAATGTTCTTTCAAGTGTATTTAACTAGAGAAAGCAGTCGACGTTGTTTGAAATTTAAAGGAGATTAATTGCGTTTATTCATTCCATATTTCAAAAGGCGTAGTTGCGTGGGCTCATATGTGATTCCGTCCCACCCGCTAAGCGCGCGACAGTACGCCCTAAATGAGATCTTAAACACGCCATGGCTATACATATTTCTCTATTTTCAGTTTCATAAGTCCGATTTCAGCATTTCGGTGTATATTTTTATCACATTCCCTTCTGCCATGAGGGCACTAGACATATATTGAGAGTATAGCAGATTACGCACCCACGTAACAGTTGAATAAACAAATATAATAAATAAACATAATGAAATATCTAACACATTTGTACTACATTTTCTACAGTTCAAACACGAGAACACATTTTCTGCCACTAAAGTTATATTCCTGTTTCAAACTACTTTTTTAAATTTTCCGCGCCATTTTTTTTAACAGACAAGTTTGCAACAAGTCGGACACAAATTGCAAAATAACTTGTTCATGACGACATTTTTTTTTTTATTTTATGTGAAAATAAACGGTTTCGGAACTCATTTATAATTTCCGCTAAAGAGCATTTGATGCAAGTCTGAAACAGTTTGAACTGAATATTATGTTCTCACTTATAACGCAATTAGTACTTCGTGGCTCCATAAGCGTATTTTCATTCTTTCCACAGTCTAAGACTTTCCAATCAATGTTTAAAAATCTAATGTGGGAAGCACAGGACTTTCGCTGCATAATGCACTGGCATTATTCCTGTCATAGCAAAATAATAGCGCAGCAGATCTGCAACATAACGTATTTGGTTTATAAAGTAAGTTGAAATTTGGTTCTTATTAGTCCACATAAAATGAGTTATTTATACTCAAATACAAAATCGATATCGACATGCGATTGACATTTAATATTATTCTATTAAATAAAGTATTATTGAAAAATTATTTGGCGTCGAAATACAAAACTTTTACAGAAAGTAATTTACGTTGTGAATGGAATAAGTTTGATCCAAGAGAGTGGTGTTGACATATATGACGTATAATTTGGCATATGGCAAGTGAACATATGGGGTGATACCGTATTTCAAATTTAATATAATTTGTGAGAAACATTTCTTTGCAAAATACACGATATTTCGAGAAGAGTTGGTGCTATGTTTGTCAGTTTGTCTCATTTTCTAATGAAAAATTTCTTGAGATATAAGAAATCCTTATTAAGAAAACAACTTGATTTTTAATGATTTGTTTAAATAATACTTCCAAAATTGGGGAGCAGTTGGATTTACGAACATTCGATTGCTTTTAAAATCAATAAGCTTCCAGTATTCACTGATTGTAATAATCGTAGCAAATTACGTTTGAAAATCTTCATTCGTTCGTAACATATCGTAAGCACAGATTCTCGGATATGCACACTAACATATATACACACGCATTAACACACCTGAACTCGAATCGAACGTTTTTGAAGTGATGTATGTGGGGTTTTTTGTCAGGGTTTACGTGTGTGTGCGGGTTTATATGGAGCCGATTTTCCGCGAACAAATCGAGGGTTTTGAACGAAATTTTTTTACATAAATTACAATCGAAGAATACTGGAAGATAGATTGCAGATTGACCAGTAGATTGGCCTATAGATTGTAACATGGTGCACAAACAAAACATAACTTATTGTTTGCTTTTATACTTATTGAATTGTTCATAATTAAAGTGGTCGTTGATCGTAAATCGTGCAACTCATTAAAACACATTACGTTGTGTGCCGCTTAAACGCACCATATTAAACTTCAGTGCGAGTTCCTGTAAAAGAATAATTCTTAACATAAAACTACTCAATTAATTGAACCATTTTTAACTTTATAAATAACATTATTAACAATAGTTATTTAATTATTAAATTGATTACAATAATTATCATATTATTGCGGAGGAGATAGGACATTTGAGATTGGACATAAGAGATTGGACATGTGAGACCAGGAAGTTATTATTATCAAGATGTTCTATGACCTGCTACAATAATTAATGGGCACATTCATTCAATTTCGTCTTTGACCATTGACCACAACTCTTGCATCAGTGTAGATCGTACTGGTACAAACTCTAAGTATTGTGCTCCTACTCGTACTGCATCTGCTCATTTCGTTGAAATCCATATCATGACATTTTTTGTGAACTGTTTGTGGAATCTCTGTGGAGAACACTCTTACGGAATCATCATGGCATTTGGCTCTCTTGTCTCGGACTCTTCTCTTTGGCTATTACTCGGAATCTCTGTGGCTATTACTCGGAATCTCTGTGGCTATTACTCGGAATCTCTGTGGCTATTACTCGGAATCTCTGTGGCTATTACTCGGAATCTTTGTGGCTATTACTCGGAATCTCTGTGGCTATTGCTCGGAATCTCTGTGGCTATTACTCGGAATCTCTGTGGCTATTACTCGGAATCTCTGTGGCTATTACTCGGAATCTCTGTGGCTATTACTCGGAATCTATGTGGCTATTACTCGGAATCTCCGTGGCTATTACACGGAATCCATGTGTCTATTACTCGGAATCTCCGTGGCTATTACTCTGAATCTCTGTGGCTATTACTCGAAACCTCTGTGGCTATTACTCGGGATCTCCGTGGCTATTACATGGAATCTCCGTGGCTATTACTCGGAATCTCTGTGGCTATTACTCGGAATCTCTGTGGCTATTACTCGGAATCTCTGTGGCTATTACTCGGAATCTCTGTGGCTATTACTCGGAATCTTTGTGGCTATTACTCGGAATCTCTGTGGCTATTGCTCGGAATCTCTGTGGCTATTACTCGGAATCTCTGTGGCTATTACTCGGAATCTCTGTGGCTATTACTCGGAATCTCTGTGGCTATTACTCGGAATCTATGTGGCTATTACTCGGAATCTCCGTGGCTATTACTCGGAATCCATGTGTCTATTACTCGGAATCTCCGTGGCTATTACTCTGAATCTCTGTGGCTATTACTCGAAACCTCTGTGGCTATTACTCGGGATCTCCGTGGCTATTACATGGAATCTCCGTGGCTATTACTCGGAATCTCTGTGGCTATTACTCGGAATCTCCGTGGCTATTACTCGGAATCTCCGTGGCTATTACTCGGAATCTCCGAGGCTATTATTCGGAATCTCCGTGGCTATTACTCGGAATCTCCGTGGCTATTACTTGGAATCTCTGTGGCTATTACTCGAAATATCTGTGGCTATTACTCGGAATCTTCGCGGCTATATGTAGCGGAATACATCTCCACTGCATCTCTGTGGATACGAATCTGTCGTTGTAGTCGTGCATATCCTTTTTAGCGCCTTTCGTTTGCCGCCCCATTTCATGAGGTCTGTACGCCCATTCGGCTACCATTGGTCGACCTTAGGGCACCGCGATCCGAGATCAGACATCCTCCATATTGGTTAACGTTTTTAGCCAATCTCGTGGCTACACTTTAACCTCTTACGTTTATGGCCTAATTGACCTCTCGGGTCAAAGTGTTGTAAAAACTGGCGTCCTTACGTCTGCTGCCATTGTCCAACATTACAGCCTTAATACATAAAGAGCATAAAACTATCTCACATATTCCTGGTCTTAATCTGGTTGCACAAGACCTATAGAAGAAGATAGACCTATAGATTGCAAATGCAATCGAATATTCAAATCACTCCCTCACACAATTTGAAAAAATCATCGAAAAGTCAGAATCTTTAATAGTGTTATATAAGTAATAATTTCTTATGTAATGTTTCATTAAAAGCTGACAAAAACTTTAGAAGGCTAGCACGAACCATTTTCAAGATATTGCACTTTTCCAAATAAATTTATCAAAAAACCACATACAATTTAAAAATGTATTAACTACTATGCCCTTCTTTCCGTCTGTCTGTAATGCTTGGTGATAAATTTCGCGATCAATTTAGAGAAGTATTAAAAACTTAGTAATATTTCGTCCCAGATAGGGAAAACATTGGTAGAATTGATAGAATATTGCAGAAATGAAGCTATATTAACGAAAATGACGTTAAATTAATGAATTAATTATTAACTATATATGGACTATAGTGTTTCTTGCGAAAGCTATCAATATGAATGCTATCAATTGTGAATTTAGAGTTGAGATAAATATGTTAATTGGGTACTTCGAAATAGTTTACATGCTGTCCTCCGAAAAAACATCAAATATACAATTTTACATCAAAAACATTCTGCCATAGAACACCATTTGTTTCACTGTAAGAGAAGCAAATTCAATTCATTGCATAGTGAAAGTCATGGACTGTCCACATCAGATATTTTTTATCCGTTACCGGCTGAATGATTGTCATATGGATTTCTACAGTGTCGCTCAGCCAAATGTCTTCTTCGCTCAGCCAAATGCCTAGATAAAACTCGGTGACAATTATATATTTTAGTTTTTTTAAGATTCACATATTTAATCATTTTTTACAGTCTCTACAGAAGTATTTGACGACACTGGGATTGCTCTTTGAGTAGGTAATTTTTTTATACAAGAGACTGCATTTTTGAATTAATCGTAAATGTGCGTAACTTCTTGTGGTATCCATTCGTTGTTCTTTTTCTGGTGAAAAGCAATTGGCAATTTTTCTATAATTTTTAATATTTTTATTTTGCATTCAGAAATAAGATTTCCATGTCAGGCTTCTTTATTTACAGAATAAGCGTATTTCTCTTTTGAAAGACCAAAAACGTGTCCTTCAATCAAAAGATTTTACGTGGGCTATTTTTAAATGGACAAAATGTAATTACAGGAAACGATAATTTAAATTTTATAAAATAAACTGTTGCCAGAAACTTTTTTAAATTAATTTAAATTTTGTTATTTATTGTAATAAAACTGTTCTAAATATCTCTAAGCAGCCTCTGCAGCATTTATTCGCCTAAAATATCTATACTTAGGAAGTACTGCATCTACTTCAATCACTGGTGAAAAATATAAAAACTTTAACAAAATTTTCTATAAAGACAATGTTAAAATTGTCGAAATTGCTACATTTCAGGCGATTTTGGCAAAAATTTGCATTGCACTGTGTTAAAAAGACTGTCCCAAGTTATACTATGAATTTATAAACATTCATTTCATCTATATTAAATTACAAATTATTTCATCTCACACAAGTATACATATATTCCATTAAAATGTGTTTGGGAGTCAATCTTTAGATTATAGCAATATACATTTTCTATATCAATAATTTTAATAGTATTATTTTGAAGGATAAAGGTTCACTTTTCAGATTTCTGAATAACTATTAATGTTATTACAAATTTATTTGAATATACGAATTTTGTTTTACAAATTATTCTACCGTTACCGCAAAAATTCATCTAGTACAACAAAGTGATACTTAAACTAGGTTCAATAGGTTCGAACAATTTGTTCTTAAGAAACTTATAGACCAAGGAGCGTATAAAAGTATAAAATTGTTTTTACATCAAAAATAAAACGTCATTACACTACAAAAATCCAGAATGCTTTCAGGCAATTTATCAAATATTTTTATACAAAACCTCTACGTTATCTTTCTTAAACTTTTTATGCAAAACACCGTAATTATAACGGTATTTTTTACAATGATTGATTGCACGTTTTCTTACTGCACATTATAACAATGAACGAAATAAATAACGGTTAAAAGAAAATTCAGAAACTCGTACGATTCAAGTTAATTCTTTAAAAGAAACATTTACATGCAGCAAAAGTCAGCTAATAAATGGAGGAAATAGCTGAGTTCATATAAATAAAGCATTCAGTTATTTTGTAGGTAGTAAAACGTTTTGTTTTTATGAAAGGAATTTAACAATATATCTTTATCCCATCGAAACTTTCTGATGTTGAATTCAAATGGATTGAATAGACTTAGCAATCTTCAACGCTTTTTGTGTAAACCAGAATGACTTTAACCGGAAAATATAATTTAAAGTGGTTTTCGACCCGTTACGAGTATGTTAGTGTACAAAGAGTCCCTACTATGTCCCCAAAATTTAAACCCTGTTCCTACGGATTCAGGGGTTTAAAGCGTCCAACCGGAGTTTAGTTTTCTAGCTCATGAAAGTCTTTTATGTGTAAAATCTTTCTGCTTGCGTTTCTAAGTGAGTCAGCTAGTAAATGTGTAAAGAAGCTAGTTTCATGTAAAATATGCATCCAGTTAATTTGCAAAATGTAGAATTTTTTTTACGTAAGGATTTTAACAAGGTATAGTTTTTTATTTCATCGATGTTTTCGGATCTTAACTTGGAGCGGTTTTGATAATTTTGTCGATCTCCAACACTTTTATGTATATCAGAATTACTTTAACTGGAAAATATAACTTGTAAGTAGATTCTGACCCATTGCGAATATGTAAGTATTCAAAGAGCTCTCTATACGTGCAAGAAATTTAAAATCGGTTCCAATGGCTTCACAGAAAAAAAGCGTTTAACTGCAGTTGGGTTTTATAGCTCATGGAAGTTTTTATGTGCAAAATCTTTCTATTTGCACTTGTAAGTCAGTTATAGTTAGGCTTTCCATTGTATTAGAAAGTTACGAAGGAGCTATTAAAAAGTTTGGAAATAATACCATGAGCTAGTTGGGATATCGCTGTAAGAGACTGCTGAAATAAAGAGTTACTGTCAATTTCAGTTAATTTATCCGTCTTGAGATCTGATGAAAGCATTTTATCTTTGCCAATTTTTTGTTAGATGACTAAGATATTTTAATATAGTTTGATTATTATCGCTTTGTATTATAAGAAAAGCATAAAATTAACGAATCATGTATTTTAAGTATAACAAATTACATTCCGAATTATGAATATAAAGATAAACTATCCATGTGTACTGGGAAAATGGTAATGATTAGTATACGTGGGTCATATTTAGTACGACCAGAATTTGCATTAAAATATTTTATTTCATTGGAAACAGAATGAGCTCAGACTTATAAACTTAATGGTGTTTTTATGGAAATTAGGTTTTGCTTCATGCATAATGCATATTCTTTAAAGTAAAATCACGATTTCACGAACATTTTTACTTTTAATGAATGCTATCCCGAATGGAAATAAATAAGGTTTAGTAAATCGAGGAAATTTTGATATTAATAAATTCCTCGTTTTCCTGATTGTTTTACAATGCCTAATTTTTCATATTAAATGCATGGGATATTGGATGAGATGTTCTAAAAGAGAAAAAAATATTATTTTTTTTAATCTAAATGCAGTGAGTTATTGAATTAGAGAATTCAAATTATTTCACCCAGTTTTGATCTTTTATTTGCATGCATCTCAGAATAGCAAAAATTGTTTGAATCAGACTAAAATGTATTTAAATAATGTATTTTATTTATTTATATTTATGCGTCCAAAACATGTTTCATAAAAACATAAATTTGTAAGCGTGAATTGAAAGAACAAAATGGTACATGTTCTGCATGCACTCAGGATAGGGCACTAACTCGTTGTGACTACCAACATGTTGTGATCAAAGACTGAAATACATTACTCGCGATTGACTAATGAATAAAGAAAAAGATGAAATGTAAAAAAACCTGAACACATCATTCAGCTCGAATCTCCACGAATGGTATGCTTTCACTTAAGTAATATATTTTGTTAATTAATCCAATCAATTAATTTGTTGGTTATAAAAGGGTAATTGCATTCATCTAATTGCCTGCAATTCATTTATTACTATAATGAAAAGACAATAGAACTCTTCGTTGGATATAAAACGCCTTAAAGAAGTCTGCAGTTGGCATCTTACATGATTAAGTCTTCGTGATTCTACTAAAAATTAATTGGAATGTGACTCAACTCGACTTTTTCATACTGTATTCCATTTTTAAATAAATAGTAATTATTTTGTTTTGCAAAGTTTGCAAAAAGTTTTTTGAAAAATCTATATCGTTGGTTCAAATCATCACAATTACAATCTATTATTCTTCATTTCAAAGAGCTTAAAATATTCCGATTAATACCAAATACCAAATTTGATAATTTTTACCCTCGTAGGGGGAGGGAGATGGGTCCAGTATAGATTAATAGCAAGAGAGCAGTGTTAATCCGTAGACGACACAGAACGGGATCAAACCAGATATGGCACTCCAATTTTTACTTTCCTTATATACATAATGCATATGGAAGGTATTGTGACGGGATTGAAAATTCGAGTTCGAGTTTTCGACGGGAGAGCACGTTTCAAGCATCCTTGATCACGAATCGAACATTTTTGAAGTGATGTCTGTGTGTGCGTGTGTGTGTGAAAGCATGTGTGTGTGTGTGTGTGCGTGTGTGTCAGTGAGACTGTGGAAAAGATATCTCACGAAAGAATGTAGCGATTCGAATGAAATTTGGTACAAAAATCACGATTCGTGAATACTGGAAACCTATTATTTTTAAACGCAATCGAATATTCAGAACCCCTTAAAATTTTCGAGTGAAATTTTGAAAAAGTCATCAAAAAGTCAAAACCTTTAATAAAGTTACGCAAATAGACATTTCCCTCAGAATAGACAATTTTCCCTCAGAATACGATTGACATAAACTTCAGAACTCTAGCATGAACCGTTCTCGAGACATTGCACATTTTTCAAATAAATTTATCAAAAGTTTCCATAAATAAAAAAATATATATATTAACTGTTGAGAAACATGTTAACTTTTCATATATAATATCATGCAATAAATTGGGTGACGTCATTCTCGTGGATCTAGCTCGTTCCATTCATGAGAAAAGCTACTTTGAGTAATACTTTTTTTATTTGAACGCCAATATTCATTTATCTGCTAATAATAATATCCTATTTCTCTGTCCATTATGCTTGCCGAGATTTTGGAGAAGAATTTAGTGGAATGTCGCCAACTTGGCGACTTTTTTAAATGTTACTAAATGAACGAAAATCTCGTCAAATGGATAAAAATGACGACTAATTGGCGAAAATTTAATACCTTGGAAAGAATATAAGTATCTACTATAAGATAACCTTTTTTTTTGCTTTAAAAGTAGTAAATTCATTCCATTGAAGTCATGTGCTGCCCACATCAGATTTTTTATTTTTTCCGACCTTGTCAAACAAAAATAAACTTAAAAAAAATTCAGAATTGAAACTTGGTCTAGGATAAATAGTTATTGCATAGAAAATCTATAATAGCCAATTTAATTGATCTCCTATAAATTTTTGAGGTTCCATTTCGCGACTATGTATCTCAGTTGGGGTAGAATATTGGTACAGAGATTCCGTTGTCAAGGGTTTAAATAATTTCCTGAGTATGGCATCACACTGTCGCCTGAGATGACGACGCTTCCGATGTATGAAATGAACGCTGTGTCTAATAAGGTAACGAAGTAAAGGACGACAGTTTGCTAAGGTTAAAAATTCCCATACATAGGCGAGTTGTTTGGTTATTTCCCGTTTCTTACAAACATATTATGTAACCGAGAAAGATCAATCATGCATGAAACATTGATTATAAACACTTTTCAACTAAAGTGCAATTTTATTTAAACATCTCTAAACTGCGATACATTCAGCGCTGATATATTTTAAATTATCACAGTACTACAATAATTTATTATATTTGACAACTTAAAACTTCTTCGAAAAAAGGAACTTTATTAAAATGATGTCATCGAAATATACATCGCCTGGCTCGCTGAAAGCAATGAATGTTTCATTCATATCACTTTTATTCCAGACTCCAGAGTAAAATAATTTTGCGTGAGAATAATTCGGCAATTCTTATACAACTCATCTCACAATTACTTGTTTATATTCTGCATCCAGTAAATTTAGGCTTCGTTGTTGAAAAAATCAAAGTTTCATGATCATTTAAACTCAAAAATATTGTAATTGCATTAGCACAGAAAATACGCATAAACAAAACGGGTTTAGGACGGATACAATACTAAATGTAAATGTAAAAGAACTTTAAGAACCATTACATTGGGAATAAAAGATGGATGCCATATTTCATTTTGAAGTGGTTCACTTGATATTTTCATATAATATGGGTGCAATTATTCTTTTAATTTTTATTTAAAAACCTACCGAACATATTTTGCTGATGTTTTTTAATATATGTTATGGGATACACTGAATATTTTCTAAATTTTTTGAAGCAATTTGTGAAGTTTAACTTTGCTTAAAAAATGTTTGAAATATTAGGTCCCATATTGTTCAATGTATTTCACTTTTTCGACCTGAGTTCAATCCAAAACTAATTGGGTGATATTATTCATTTACATTCCCATATGTTACACACACCGTCTAAACAACATACTAAAATTTCCTTTTGATAAAGTGATTTTTACGATAGTTGCCATGCGAACAGACAGAAAGACAAACAGAACAATGTCATAAACACATTTCAATTATGTCGGAAAGTGTTAAAAATTGGAGTAGAATTCGGGTGTTCGATCCCCTACCTATGTATGACTAAGTTTTTAAAATAAAGTAGTGACATTCTGCTATCAAACGCATATTCCTTTATAAGTTGTTGTACAAAAGTTTAAACGTTTGTTATATATAATTTTTGTAGTACAGTTGATTCACATGGAATTAGATAAACACCTCCAAAGATTCAAGACAGGAATATGGTTTTTAGTTGACAAGAACTGAATTTTATTAAGATGTTTGAATATACAAATAAAATTGAAATGAGAAAAATATTAGAAACCTTGTAGCTAAAAGATGGGTAAAACGGAAAAGTGATACAATTAAGAGGACGTAACACATGCGGTAGTAAGCTATAACTATAATCCAGTTTAGGTTTACTGAACTTGCACAACGCCTTGTCCGCATATTCGAACCAGAATTTTCAGAGACTAATATATGATATTTTCATCTTGTTTGCTAACAATAGCATCCTTCCTAATTTTGCTTAGTTTCATTAGTTCAATTGATCCTTGTATTTAATTTACTCATGAAGAGTAATTTAGCAGTACTTATTGATGTTCTTGTTGTGAAAAATGGGTATATATTCTCAACTTCTATTTTTCGCAAACCATTTTTTGTGTCTTAACCTATTCGTGCCTATTTCAATCATTCTATTCAACAAAATTGTTGAATAGCATAATCAACTTTTAATATAATATTGATATAAGATATTATTGATATTATTGATTTAACTATAAATTAAGTTTATCTGTTGTTTCTCAATCCAAGTCCCTTGTTAACGATAGTTGTACCTTCTTCCCTTCCAAAATTTAATGTATAATTTTCTCCATTCTGGTTGTTTTCCTTCATTTTTCGCTTTTTTTAATTTTTCCGAATTTTATTTATTTTCCCGATATATTATTGACGAAGAATTGTGGCTTTTAAATTCAGTTGGTTACTTTATATTTACATTTCGTTTGTCATGCAAATTGTTTCCTGTTGTTTTCAATTTTTTTTACTTATATTTAACAGCTAGTTTACAAGTCTCAGCGATTTCTTTCGTTACAGCTTTTTGTAGAGTTTTAGCTCTAATAATTTGTTTCTATTCCTTATGCTGTCGGTTCTCTTGCTGCCTTGTTTTCTTTTTTTTCTTTGTAGTTTTGCTCGTTCGTTTCTTCTGCCCTGTCGTTTTAGGTTTCCCCCCTTTCATTTCTTCTCGCTGTTTTTATAACATTACATCTCTTATCTTCATGCACTTCTGCCACCCTCAGTTGCCCACTTGACTTGAGTAAATGAGGTCGCGCTTGCTGGCGGTCCTGTAAAAGAATGCTGTAATTTGCATTTGAAACAAGTAGGAAGGTTTATTTTCATTTATATACTATATTTACGAAGTTTTTATTTATTGTATAAATAGATACACTTTCATACAGTCTAAACGATAAATATGGTATTATTTGCCTGATAGAGTACTTAAAACGTGCGAAACCATCGACAAATCGAATTTTAATTATAGACTCCATTTCAATATTTTCTCTTTTATACCCCACTACGATATTTTTCTTGCAATGCAATACCATGTATTGTATAGAAAATAACAATCAAAATAATAAGTATTGAATTTGTACAAAAATTTAAAGACTAATATTTTTTAAAGATTACTGTACAAATCAGTGACAAGAATCTTAGTATTGTAAAAATTCTTTAGAAATCAGATATTATTCTTCTATTGTAATCATATCAAAAGCAAAAATGTTTTTCCAATACATGCTATTAGTATGTTCCTTTTTAATACATATTCTCCCAGTTATAAAATATCTGATTTCGTTCTCACATGACTTTTCCAATAGAGTGATACATTCATTATATTTCCAATATAGTGATACAATCATTTTACTTCTTTAAATGCAAAATAAGGATGGACAAGATGACAAGGTACAATGTTTTTAACGTTGAAAGTACACTAATATTAAGCCGTTTCCTGAATGACAACATGCAAAATTATTTTGAAATACCAAATTACCTTATATATTGCATTAATATAGTGTGACAATTGGGAATATTGCTAACATCTATTGAGCAATATTCTCCATTATAGTTAAAATACACTCATTGCCATAAAAATTTGCTCACCAAGAAACAGTTGTCAGAATCGAAAGAAATTTTATATATGTGAGTGCAACGTTGATATAAGTAAGTGACTACAAAATCAAGGCAAAAGGAGCATGAATTTCAGGTAAAACTGCAAATGAATGGAGGTTCTAGCATCCTGTTAGGCCACCACTGGCGTGAATACACGATACGATACAGACGGGCATTGAGGCACATGTGGTATCCTGTGTCATTTCATTCCACAGTTCTTGTAAGCACATCACTAGTACAACCAAACTCGTGGGCTGGCCAAATTGCCTTCCCAAGTGATCCCAGATATACTCGATCGGTGACTGACAAATCTAGGAATCGTGTAGGCCAAGGAAGGGTGGTAATGTGGTGGAGGCATTCCTGTGACATCCTTGCTGTGTGTGGCTGACCATTGTCTTGAAGAAAAATGCCTCCTGGGAGCCCTGTTATGAGTGGCAACACATGTGGTTAAAGGATGTCACGAACGTACCTCTGGGCTGTCATAGTTCCGTTTATTAGTATTAGAGGTGACTGGGTGTCGTATGCGAATGCATCCCATACACCACGGGGCCTCCGCACACTTACACGGTTGCCATCACTGCCTAAATTGATTCTCAATTCGTCGCCGAAGATGACCTGGTTCCATTCGGTTGCGGTGCAATCCCGTTGATCGCAGCACCACTCCAAACGGAGACGACGGTGGGTGGGTGTCATTGGCAGCACACATAATGGGTGCCGCGATACAAAATGTCCTTCAGCCAGTCGCCTCGCGATGGTACGGACAGACACAGGGGCCCGTAGTGAAGGTGCTGCCTGTGTCCAGATAGCAGGCAATGATGCAGTTAGTGCTATGCGTGCGTGTCGGGTTATGCGAAGGCCTTCTCAGCTATTGGTCTGCCGAGGGCGTCCTGAGAATGGTCGCCGTGTATTCGACCTCTCGCTCGTCCACTGGTCACCACACCCCTGACAATAATGTCAAAATGCCCTAGGTGGCGGGCTACTGGCCGAGCAGACCACCCGGCTTCTATCATCCCGATGATTCTTCCCCTCTCAAACTGTGATAGCTGTGATCATATTGTTTTCGATGGCGGCGCAACGGCTTCCTAATGAAAAAACGTCCCTCTTCAACAGATTCAGTACAGGCAAAACCCCCCTGCGTACCATTTTTCTGCGCCAGGGAGAACGAAGTCTAACGCCCTCTGGTGGCATTACGCAATGCTCAATCACGCTGCATTTCTGATCATTTGTATATCTGCCTTACACGTACCTTCATGCCCAGTTTCGTTATGATCCCACAATTACTTCTTGGTGCGCTAATTTTTATGGCTATGAGTGAATATAATTTCATTAATTTGGTGTCATTTCTATAAATTTGGAGATATATTCGTCAATTTGGCCGCATATAAAAATTCGTCAAGTAGTTAATATTTCGACAAAATAGTCGATAATATCGCCAAAATGTTTGCCAAGTATTGCATATTTGATGACCTTTACTACTGTTTATTTGTATGTAATTTTTATATACATTTATTTGAAAAACTGTCAATATCTCTTGAAAGTTTCAAAATAGCGTTCTAAAAATTGTGATATTCATTTTAGAATAAAACAATACCTACAAAATGATATTTTACTTAAAATGTATTGAATGTCCTTATTTAAAAAAAATCATTCGAAAATTTGAGAGTCTTCCGAAAAATCGATCCGTATTCAAAATCAATAGTTCCAGGATTCACGGATAGAAATAATTGTACCAAATTGCACTCGAAATGTTTTTCATTCATTCGTAAGATCATGGATGGCATGTGTCATACAGGAAGAAGGCGCGCATACACAACAGAAAGGTGTATCCAAGGACCGGAGGCGGAAATAAAATCTGAAATTAAGCCCCCCTTCCAAGGATCACACAAACAGAAAGAAATTAGATATTAAGTGCGACTTACTTTATATTTAGATTTGCATTGCGTTGTGATTTGTCAATAACACCAAGAACGGCTGCCCAGGCTTGCAAAATGCAAACTGGACACACAGGCACACAGCAAAGTAACAAGATCAAGTTGGGAAAACATGAGTCAAGAATTATCTTAAATAACTCCTTTTTATTTTTAATATATAAATATATAATTAGGAAGATTTGGAAACATTGCATATGATTCTGGCCAATGTATGCATTAAATATGTTTAGATAACATTTGGCCTTCGAACTTAATCAGGATATCAACTTTTTAATTTATCTACGTAATAAAACATAAATTTTAAATAATTAATGGAACACAACATTCCTCATTTCCTTCTATCACAAGGAATTTTACCTACGGAGCAATTGCTTCCAGATGCAATTAAGTCGAATTTCGATGTTCTCACTAAATAAATTTTCTCCACTTATCTGATGGAACAAACACTGTTTTCAAATAGCTCTTTCCCATTATCACTGAATTCAGAGATGAGTACTTCGACTCAAGATCTCAATTTTTGATTAAGGCTCTAAATTGTTCACACACTTTTGATGAAGACACATAGCTCTTAGCTGAATTCATAGATCGGATTTAAACTTCAGAACACCGGACACTGAGGAGTCAATACCGGACCTTTCCGCAAACTTGGCATTAACTGTTAGGATTCACTTCCGAGTCGTTAAACATTTTACACCCGGCAATTTCTTCTGGGCCTCTGAAAAAGAGAAGAAAATTTTAGTAAATAGCAATTAAATCCATTGCTTTGGTCCACACGGATTATAAGATTCCTTCTGAATCAAAGTTATAATCCGAATCACAAAAATGACCGTTGGGTCGATTTCTTTTGTGTCCGATTTTTCCGGAGCGAGAAATAAAGGCTCCGTCTCCGACGAAAACCCAGGGCCAAGAACGCCCCTCTGCTGTGAAAAATGGAATCCAGGTCGCCTCGACCTTCAACTTCATGCACGAAATTAACTGTAGCATCCAACGACTTTTGTGCGGAACCTCGCGCCACTGTCTGCAGAATGGAAACCACTGCCCTGCGCAATAACTAAAGAAATAAGAAATTACTTCGGAACATCTGCAGAAGCGAGATCCCACGCTTTCAGTATGAAAAGTGCAAACTCGAACAGAACTCAAACCTTGGAATAAAAATGGCTTCTGAAAGAGAGCGATTTCGGAAAGAAATGAAAAATGTCGTGTTTCACACTCATACAGTCATAAAGCACTATGACACATGTAAGATGTGAATGACATCCACAGACTCACGAACACCCACACACACACACAAACACACACACACACAAACACACACACACACAAACACACACACACACAAACACACATCGCCGCAAAAACGTTCAATTCGAGTTCAAAGATGCTTGAAGCTTGGTCTTCGGTCGGAAACTCGAATTCGAAATTTTGATCTCACCATAGTGTGACGACGAAATTTCTTAATCTCTCGTCACTTGTGTGAAATTCATAAAAATCTACTTTATATTTCAATCTCTATATTTTTATACATCCTTTAATACATTTAACCCTGTTTGGAACTCCCTCTCGTCACTTAAATATGTAATTTATATTCTACATTTATCTGTCTCCTTAAAAGAATATTTAGCCATTTTTAAAATATATTAATTCATTAAACGCGCACTATGAGAGAGTCTTATTTTCTGTTATATGTTCCGAAGTCATCGTTTTTCTGATGCAATAGTCCAGCAACATTTAAGATAGAATGTATTTGTTCTGCAGGCGAAAACGGAAGTAAATGTAAAGGTTTTAATAGCTCTGTGTATTCAGCGGTGTAACGTACTTGTGGCTAGACTTCACGCAGGGACAAGCTGGCGGTTGCTGGTAAGAACTTATTTTTTGGAAAGAATATTTTATTTGTTTGGTTCATTGGAGTTCTCTCACAGGTCCGTGAAGTTCTGTATCCTTGTGCGTCCTGGAAGTCATAAAAGATTCGCGCACGAATTTTCGGCGCGCATTCCCTTTCCGACTACCACACTGAGATGTGATAGATCTGTTATTGTCGATGCTCACTCAGGGAACGGGAGATCGGCATCTAAGCTGATCCCTGGACTCGTGAGTTTTGGGGAATTTTGCCACATCATCCACAGTGGCCCTTCCGGACTATGAAGGAGATGAATCTGAGATCCCATACCGGATTAAGTGACGAATCCTACTCCTGTCTGTTATCCCGAGAAATCGACGGATTCTCGGATGTCAATGACGCTGTCTATGGAATTGGCCCTAAGCCCTGCCGGACTAGTTGTTGTCAGTAGTGTCTATAAGCACGTCTGAGCGTACATATTCTTTTTACACTAAAAAACAAGATTTTATAGCTTTTTTTATCTTTTTTTATGAAAAAAAAGGTCTTGATCCATTTTAATATTAAAAACATGATTTTTATAGCTAAAAAGGTGTATATATATACCTTTTTTACATTGAGACCAAATTTTAACAATGAATTACTGAACTTTTTTAGTTAAAAAGCTAGACATATAAAATAAATGCGTGAAAAAAGAGGACCTTAATGGAAGTCTTCTAATAAATGTACCTTTAAACAGTGAACTTTTTTAGTTAAAAAGCTAGACATATTAAAGTATGCAGTGAATTATTTAAAATAAATACGTGAAAAAAGAGGACCTCCAAATGAATGGAAGTCCTCTAATATATTAAAAATGTGTACCTTTTAACAGTGAACTATTTTAGTTAAAAAGCTAGACTTATTAAAAGTATGCAGTGAATTATATAAAATAAATGCGTGAAAAAAGAGAACCTAAATGGAAGCCCCCTGTTTTTAAAGGGTGGGGTTGAGACCCCCCCCATATATTTAATAGAAAATGTTTAACTAAATCTAAACATTTTTTATAAAATTAAAAAGAATTATGAAAATATGAAATCATTATGAATATACAAAATATATAATTATAGGGGGGGGTGACGCCCCCCACTGAAAAATGATTAAGCTTTCTCTAATTCATACTCGTATTTATCATCAATCATACCCGAATACTTAAATATATATCTTCCTTTATTGATTTTATTTATTGATACATCAGAGAGTTTTCCATGTTTATTCGCAAGCTAATACTCTTTTTCTTCATTTTCCACATCTAACTTTACGATTACTGAATCTCCATATTTAGTATTAATTTTTCTCAATGATATCAGATCATATTCCCCAGGATTTAATTCATTTAATTTAAACGTTTTGGGATAACCTCTCAGTCCATTGAACTCTTCCATTTATTAGTAAACATTTTTTATAAATATAAATTCACCCTGCTAATCGTAACAGAATAAGTTCTTTGAAATAGCATATAAAACTCCTAATCCTTTGAAAACTTTCTGATAATAGTTTTTTAGTATGATCATACAATTCTTTACAAAGATAAGTCAAATAGTCTTCAGAATTTGTAAAATTTAAAGCTCCACCTAAGCACTCATCTATTTATATAGAATTAACATTTTTATAATGTCCTAAAGCTCTAGTATTCGTACCATCTTCTAATATAAATCTTTTATCATATTTTGCTGATAAAGCTATCTTGTTCACTTGAATTGAATGCAATTCATGTTTCTTACCTCTAATTAAATTCTGTGTTCTATATTGATCTTTTTTATTTAATAAACAGTCTTTATAATCTTCAAATGATATTCTGTTTTTAACGGTACTAGTCTTAGTTCCTTTAGACTTCTTAGTCTCAAATTTTTTATGGTTTTATATATCTTCTTCATTATTATTATATTCTTCAGCACTCTGTTTTTCTAATCTTACTGAATACATTTTACTTCTTAAACCTACAAATTCTTCCATAATCACACCGCTATTTTGATCTTTCGAGATATCAATTTCTAAATATCAAAAATTATCAGCAGATTTTATAGAAAAATGTAAAGATAAAGTAGATTGGGAAAACATTTCTCATTATCAAACTTTAAGTAACGAATTTATCATAAAATTTTCTGATCATTTAGATTTATATAAAGTATCAATGTTTCAAAATCTTTCAGAAGATACCATGAGAGTATTAAAAGATGATATAAATTGGTTGTATATAAATAGATATCAAACATTTAGTGAAAATTTTATAGAAGAATTTATACATAAATTAGATTTTTGTTATTTGATTAAATACAAATTTGATCAATTACCTGATAACTTTTTTAATGTTTATCGGAAAAAAATACAAGCTATACAGATGAGTGAATTAAATAAAAAGTTTGGTCATCATGAAATAGAACCTTACAGAGAAAAAATTATTGAAGAGATTTGTGAAGTTAAAAAAGTCTTGAGAGAATGTGTTTATCTTTTGAGACAATTAACTAACAAAGATGAAAAATAAATATTTTATAATAATGTTTCTAAATAAATGAATGTTACATATAATAATGGCATAAAAGACATTTATCTCTTTCTTAAATATAGAGAATCCTGCTGAAGTGAAATCTATTTTTTTATTATATTATGGAATAGAAAAATTAACGTCAGGAATAGAAAATTTAACTAATTTAAAAGAATTATATTGTGAGGGATATAAATTAACGTCACTTGAAGGAATAGAAAATTTAATTAACTTAGAAATATTGTCTTGTGGAGGAAATAAATTAACGTCACTTGAAGGTATAAAATACTTAATAAATTTAGAAAAATTATATTGTGGAGACTAAATTAACTTCACTTGAAGGAATAGAAAATTTAATAAATTTAAAAGAATTATATTGTGAAGGAAATACAATAACTTCACTTGAAAGAATAAAAAATTTAATAAATTTAAAAAAACTATATTGTGGAGACAATAAATTAACTTCACTTGAAAGAATAGAAAATTTAACAAATTTAGGGGAATTATATTGCGGAGAAAATAAATTAACTTCACTTGAAGGATTAGAAAATTTAATAAATTTAGAAGAATTATATTGTATGACGTGTAGATTAGCTTCACTTGAAGGAATAGAAAATTTGACAAATTTAGGAGAATTACATTGTGCCGAAAATAAATTAACTTCACTTGAAGGAATAGAAAATTTAATAAATTTAAAAGAATTAGATTGAAGAAAAAAAAATTAACATCACTTGAAGGAATAGAAAATTTAATAAATACAGCACTATTAGATTGTAGAGAATATGAAATTACATCTCTAAATGAATTAATATTTTTGCCTAGAATATATAAAGTATGGTATAATGGAGATAAAATAAATTTACCCCCGATTTTAAGAAGACGATTATTACATAATAATGTATATAATGACTCTTAAAATGTACATAAAACATATATTCAAAAATCTTTGAGAAAGACTATCATAAAATTATTAAATACAGATATTAAATATGATTTAGATGAATTCATTAAAGAATTAGATATAAAAATTAAAAGACACTTACTGGAGGAAGAATTCCATAATATTAAATTTAGAGAGATATTAGTTGTTGTGTTTAATAGAATTTTAAAAAATGAGAATAAAAATGAAATAATAAAAGTGTTAAAAGATGAACTAAAAGAGGGTAATGATAAATGTTTTGTAGGGAAAGTAACTAGAATAATTAATGTACTAAATGGATTTGATCCTGATGTTTCTATTACAATTTCTGATAATGAACAAAAAAGTATTATAGCTGAAAAAATATTTAGAGAGTCAAAGTCTGATGAAGAATACAGAGAAAAACTTATGAAAGTGATGGACGAAAGAGGTTTTACAGATTATGAAGAATGGATTAATTTATATTTATAAAAATGTTTACTAATAAATGGAAGAGTTCAATAGACTGAGAGGTTATCCCAAAACGTTTAAATTAAATGATTTAAATCCTGGGGAATATGATCTGATATCATTGAGAAAAATTAATACTAAATATGGAGATTCAGTAATCGTAAAGTTAGATGTGGAAGCTGAAGAAAAAGTGTATTACCTTAAAAATGTTTAGATTTAGTTAAACATTTTCTATTAAATATATGGGGGGGATCTCAACCCCACCCCATAAAAACAGGGGGCTTCAATTTAGGTCCTCTTTTTTCACGCATTTATTTTATATAATTCACTGCATACTTTTAATAAGTCTAGCTTTTTAACTAAAATAATTCACTGTTGAAAGGTACACATTTTTAATATATTATAGGACTTCCATTCATTTGGAGGTCCTCTTTTTCACGCATTTATTTTAAATAATTCACTGCATACTTTTAATATGTCTAGCTTTTTAACTAAAAAGTTCACTGTTTAAAGGTACATATATTAAAAGACTTCCATTCAGGTCCTCTTTTTTCACGCATTTATTTTATATGTCTAGCTTTTTAACTAAAAAAGTTCAGTAATTCATTGTTAAAATTTGGTCTTAATGTAAAAAAGGTATATATACACCTTTTTAGCTATAAAAATCATGTTTTTAATATTAAAATGGATCGAGACCTTTTTTTTTTCATAAAAAAAGATTAAAAAAGCTATAAAATCTTGTTTTTAGTGTAAAAAGAATATGTGCGCTCAGATGTGCGTATAGACACTACTGTTGTCTTCGTCGCTTGAGTGTCCAAAAGTCTTCTAAAGATTCCTCTGGTGAGCCGACCTTCATTCCTGAACAGGGTAAATAACTCTTTGTTGTCTCTCGGGCGATATTCGATGTATCCAAATATTCTCGACTTCTCCGTGGCTCAAGGTAAGCGTTTTCCGTTCCTGTGGAGGAACCCTATAATTTCCAGGCAATAGAAGGATCTGCCGAAGCCTAATTAAAGAACTTAATTCATCCGATCTGTCAGAATAATAACTTTTCTTTTAATTACTAAACCATAAATGATTCATCTGATATTTAAAATAATAACTTTCTATCTCTCGGCAGTGCTCTATCCCTTTGTATCAGAATTCTTGACCATACCAGTGTTATTATTGATATGATTTAATATATATATATATTTAATTGCCACATATCTACTTATTAATTTCATTGCATAATCATATCGTAGCATTTCATCGTTAATATTAATTAGTCCAGCCTGCGGCCAGTGATAGTTGCTGTTAATGATTCAGTTAATTGGTGTAACTCTGTGAATCTAACGTCAATATTAAAGGATCTTACTTAAATTACATTTGTGTATTTATTGATGTTTCTATGTCCCTTGTGTACAGATGTCATACAAGGTAAGGAATTTAATTTCATTATTACTTTCCTTATATACATAATGTATAAGGAAAGTATTGTGACGGGGTCGAAAATTCGAATTCGAGTTTTCGACGGGAGAGCACGTTTCAAGCATCCCTGATCACGAATCAAACTTTTTTGGAGTGATGTCTGTGTGTGTGCGTGTGTGTGTGTGTGTGTGTGTGTGAAAGTGTGTGTGTGTGAAAGTGTATGTGTGTGTGTGTGTCAGTGGGCCTGTGGAGACGATAACTGACGAACAAATGGACCGATTCGAACGAAATGTGGTACAAAAATCACAATCTGTAAACACTGGAAGCTTATTGTTTTTAAATGTAATCGAATGTTCAGAACCCCCCTAAATTTTAGAGTGAAATTTTGAAAAAATCGTCAAAAAATCAAAACCGCTAATAAAGTTACAAAAATAGACTTTTCTTATGTAATTTTTCATTAGAAAACGATTAACATAAAATTTAGAGCGCTAGCATGAACCGTTCTCGAGATATTTCACATTTTCAAAAAAAATATCAAAAAGTCATATAAAATAAAAAAATATATTTCCTATTGAGAAACATGTTCACTTTTCATATGTAATACTATGCGATAAATTGGGTGACATCATTCTCGTGGATCTAACTCGTTGAGAAAAGATACTTCGAGTAATACTTTTGTATTTGAACGCCAATATTCATTTATCTGTTATAAGAATAACTTATTTTTCCGTCAGTAAAGCTTGGCGAGATTTTGGCGATGAATTTGGCGGAATGTCGCCAACTTGGCGACTTTTTGAAATGTTGTCAAATTAAGGAAAATCTCACCAAATGGATTAAAATGACGCTAAATCAATTAAAATGACGACTAATTGTCGAAAATTCAATATCTTGGAAAGAATATAAAAACCTATTTTTTTTACTGTAAAAGTAGTAAATTCATTGCATTATATAAGGAAAGTCATGTGTTGCCCACATCAGAGTTTTTGTGGTTGAATTTGTGTGTTCGGGCAAGTCATCTTGGAGTTTTACTCTCGGACAAGGGGGAGATCTGGGATGTTGCAGAATGAGAATTACGATCACGAAGATGCTGGTTGTGCTGGTTTGGATAATTATTAATCACATTGATCACGATCCAATAGGCTGCACAGTATATCATCGAAAAACTTATGTTTTTGATACGCAACGAAGGAACCAAGAGACCCGCCGCGATGATAGACATTTCCTTATACATTATACTAAATACAAGTATATAGGTAAAGAAAACATACTGGTAAATTTAATGATTAAATGAGCCTAACTTCAAACACAACATCACGGAAAATTACTTCCTGCACACCTTCAAAGAATGACGTTTGAAACGAAATTATACGTTGTCGGCTGCGATTGCGTCACTATTGGAAACATTCACCAGCTAGCAGTTTGACTTTCCAAACAAAGGTAATTTAAAAAGTTTTGTGTCGTATTGAAGTGTCGCCAAATGTTATGAAAAGATACATCGTAAATTTGATTTAAAAGACTCTGCTATATTTTTTTGCAGCTCTATTTTCCTTCTCCAAAAATGTATTGTAAAATAAACATTTCCACCCACTCTTCACTCAAAAGAAATGTGGACATTTAGTTACTATATGTAGCACTTATAAGCTTAATAAAGGTTTTTAATATTGAAATATGTTTCAACATAATGCATAAATATGAAGCACAATTTATAGTCCTTTTAAGATTGAAATTGCGCCATATAAAGCAATATATTATAATATATTCAAAATAGCAATATATTCAAATATTTTAAACTAAAAATCCATCCTTAATAATATTTTGCATAGTTTAATTAGAAGAATAGTTAGCAGTCAATTTCAGTAATTAAAGCGTAATGCAGATACTATGGTTACAAATGGAATATCAAACTGTATAAAAAATTCAATTACAAAATATAAAAATATCGTCTACCATAACTATAAATTAAAATATCTGAAAAATAGTTGATTGCATCCTAATAGTGTTAATTAGGAAAACTTAGGAGGATATTTTTTTCTGCATATGATGGTATAAAAACAAAATAAATTTATTTTTTCAGCCAATTTCAAGATATTGCTAGAAGAATGCTTGAAGAAAAAAAATTCAGAAATATATATATATATATATATATATATATATATATATATATATATATATATATATATATATATATATATATATATATATATATATATATATATATATATATATATATATATATATATATATATGAAAACACCGGTTCTCGTTAGATCACCGAAGTCAAGCAGCATCGTGCGCGGTTAGTACTTGGGTGGGTGACCATCTGGGAACACCGCGTGCTGTTGGCACATTTCGGGCGCGGTAGCCCAGTGGTTTGTGCGCTGAGTTTGTACGCTGCCACAACTGCCGCCGTGTTCATACGGAGTGCGATCACGTTAAACATGTGGGTCCGTAAGTCCTTCCGAGAGGTTGGTGGTAGGGGAAGGAGTGTACGGTCCCTGTGGATGCCTCCCCCACTGGGATCCGTTCTAAATTGTGTGGCACTTCCCGGCCGTCCAAACGGTTACCTTACATCTTTCCGGTAGTTCAGACGGTCTGGGTCTCAACAACAACCACAACGTATGTGTGTTCTCCCACTGGGTTCCCGTCTAAATTGAGTGGCTCTTCCCGGTCGTTCAAACAGTTACCTTACATCTTTCTCGTAGGTCGGACGGTCTGGGGCTCAACAACAACAACGTATGTGTGTGGCCGTGATGTATGTATATTCAAATAACACTGTACATTTCAACATTAATGTAATCCTGCGAGATACGCTAAATAAAATTGCGATAAAATTTCTGAAATCTGTTTCAGATGAAGATTAATAGTTTTTGGTAATTCCATAGTTCCGGATAGTTTTTGCGTAGCTACATACATTGCACTGAGAGACAAATGAAAGTACAGACAAAAAGTCTCCCGCACACAGTCGACATGCTAAATATAGTATTGAATTCTAATGCGTTTCAACTGCGTTGCGATACTTTCCGTATACTGTTTCAGTGTGAACTCGTGAACTCGTTTCAGTGAATACTCGTGATAATAAAATACAGATGCCAGATGTTTTCTCAAATCATCAGAAGACATCTGGATACTCCAGAAGACATTCTTTCGAAATAGATCATGTTGATCACGATTGTACGCCTCACGACTAGTGTCTCTTGGTGTCAACGACCACACAACTGGCGAAGCTTAAACAACACGCTGGCGAATGCGGGAACTCACAACTACTATATAAATGCACCGCATTTCATTCGCCCAAGACGTACCAAACCAAACCATTCGCTCTTACTCGAACCGAAACTTTATCCACTTCTATTACAAGACCGCATATATTATTGGCCGGCTCAAAATTGGACTAAATTACCGAACCAGTAAACCGCTGTTAATTTAAAGTAAAACACAATTTAGAACGTAAATTAAGTAAAATTATAACCAAGTGTTATGTTGATCTCACAACAGTAGTAATATAATTTTTCGGTATAATGTATACTAATAATAATCTAAATAAAAAAAATCTGATGTGGGCACCACATGACTTTCCTTATATAATGCAATTAATTTACTACTTTACAGTAAAAAATATAGGTTATTCTTATAGTAGATACTTATATTCTTTCCAAGATCTTAAATTTTCGTCAATTATTAGTCATTTTCATTGATTTAACGAAATTTTTATCCATTTGACGAGATTATATTTAACCTTTTGCTTATGGGTGGGAGAGCGTAAATCCCAAACGAAGAACCTCTCAAAAGGACAGGTATTTGACATACCCTATCCCAAACAGTTCAATCCCCCTTTGCAGACATTGGCGTCCTGCAGACATTGGCTTGTAGACATTGGAGTCCATGGTCGCCAATACCTGCAAAGGGAGATCGAACTGCTTGGGATAGGGTATGTCAAATACCTGTCTTTTTGAAAGGTTTTTCGTTTGGGATGGACGATCTCCCACCCGTAAGCAAAAGGTTAATTTGACAACATATAAAAAAGTCAAATTCGTCGCCAAAATCTCGCCAAGCGTTATGGACGGAGAAATAAGTTATTCTTTTAGCAGATTGGCGTTCAAATACAAATGTATTACTAAAAGTATCTTTTCTCATGAATGGAACGAACTGGATCCACGAGAATGATGTTACCAAATGTATCGCATGATATTACATATGAAAAGTTAACATGTTTCTCAACAGTTAATATTTTTTTAATGTATGGGATTTTTTGATAAATTTATTTGGAAAATGTGCAATATCTCAAAGGTTCATGCTAGCGTTCTAAAGTTTATGTCAATCATTTTCTAAGGAAAAATTACAAAAGAAATGTTTATTCGGATAACTTTATTGAAGGTTTTGATTTTTTGATGATTTTTCAAAATTTTACTAGAAAATTTAGAGGGTTTTGAACATTCGATTGTGTTTAAAAACAGTAGGCTTCCAGTATTCACGGATTGTAATTCTTGTACCAAATTTCATTCGAGTCTCTCTATTCGTTCGTGGCATCTCGTCTTCACAGACTCACTGACACACCCATACACAGACATCACCTCAAAAATGTTCGATTCGTGATCAAATATGCTTGAAACATGCTCTCCCGTAGAAAACTCGAATTCGAATTTTCATCCCCGTCACATTACTTTCTTTATACATTTTACTATGTATATAGGGCAAGTAATAAACTTGACAATTTATATGTTTACCTGTTTGTCTCATCATCAAAGGGGAACGGTTGTTCCTTACTTCATGGAATTTTTATAGGTAGAATTTGTATTTTCCCACTTAAAATTTATATGTCCATATGTCTTACCGTCTGTCTGATTGGTGTTCTTCCGACTGTTTCCTTATTTTAAGCGTGAAAAAATAATTATATAAGACTCTAAACAAATGGGATCCAATACTTATTTGAGCTTTTAAAATGATATATGAGGTACCACTCTACAATACCTTTGAACCACTCTACAATAAAGGCAATTCAAAATACAATCACTACACCCCAGCGCTGTTTGTCCCTTTATCTATAAATTAGTGGAAACTTTATAATATAACAAAATAAAAAATAAATTTTTGAAATAGTAGACGGCGTGAGTTTTTTTACAATATATTTTTAGGGTCACAACAACCAATTTGTTATTACTTTCTTCATTTGCAATAAGTTGAATTTACTGTAAATTAACAATTTATAAAATCTTCGGAATTAGTAACCAATCACAGCGACAGCTTGATAAGCATGCGGATTCTATTTGGAATGGAATCGATGTTTTCGGTAGAATTTTCCATTATGGAAGTGAATCTCAACTGTGCAATTTGTTTTACGGCCAGTTCTTCGTTAGATCTTCAGCTGCTAGTTCATCGACGTTTTTTCAGCTTAACAAGATAGTACACGATCCGTGTTGATCTTACGCAATTGTCGTAAAGGTGAAATAAGTTTTTGATTTTGGTTTCTCTTAAGTTATCGAGTATGAAACGTTGAAATCAGTATTAACACTGGTATGTGAATGTATTTCTGTGTAATTTCGCTATATTGTCTTATGTGTAGTCAGTATATTTCTTCAACTAAGAGGAATTGTAGATTGTTGATAAATTGGTTGAGTAAACAAATTATTTACCTTTTATTTTTGCGTCTGGGTACCATCCTACAGTATGAGATTTAACTGTTTATTTTTCAACAGGATTTAAAACAAAGTAAGTCACTTTAAGTTTATAAAATGTTCCGGTTAAGACAAGACTCTACATTTTTTCATTTATTTTTTGGCAACAGAAAAATTTAACCATTATTTTTTCTGAGTAGTAAGAGTACATTATTTCATACTATGAACAGCTTACTTTAGAATATTCTATGTATAAAATGATTAGTATTTTATTGTTTTAGAATTCTTTTGATTTAAATGATGATAGTTGGATAGTTTGACAGTGTGAGTTAGTTTTGGTAGATTTTGATAGTTTTTGTTGCTTTTGATAGTTTTAGATGATTCTATATTTTGCTTAATAAGCATTTTTTAATTCATATTTTAATAAAGTTACAAAAATTTTATTCATTTGGCTTAATGGAAGAGTGATATTCTGTTTAGAATATTCTATTTATCATTGCTTATGGAACGCTTATGTGTTTATAAGTTTTATTAAGTTCTGCCTGTTTTATAGGAGCACGGGAGAACTCTCCTTTTGTGAGATCTCCTTTTATCTCCTTTCTGTGAGAATTAGTATGAAATTGAAGGGTCTGCTGCAAAAAGGAGGTAGCTCCAATTTTGCAAGTTTTCAGAAAAAAGTAAAAAACGTTTCAAAATTCAAAATTCCAAGTTGCGTGAAAATATTCTTCTGATGAATTTCTTTATTATTCTTACATATTAGTACAGTATTTTCACTCAAAAATATATCTTCCAGATGATGTGGCACTTGAGTGATTGTTGGTGCTACCTCTTTCTTACCACAAAATGGATATTCTATCTACTTCTATCAAAAATATTTCACAAATAAATACAATCTACTATCATAATATTTTATTTAAAGAAAATATAATTAGATTTTTAATCGTCACATTCCCCTTGTGTTACATCTGGCTCATTTGGTGCGTTGTCTGGTTGTAGTCCATCGTACAACTACATATCAATTTGTATGACGTATTTGTGAGCTAGTTCAATTACATCTTTATATTTTGCAGTCTTTAATGGTAGGGAGTAGGAGTATGCTTTCTGAAGGTTGTTTAACATTAAAGGAGTATTGCTTTGAATGTTGAACGTTCTTACTGTTTTGTTACAGGGTCGTCCAATACTCTCACTACATAAGATGTTTCCTGCATCGATGTGAGTTTTTTCATAAGTGAAATCTCTACATTTCGTTATGAAATACTTTCAGCCTTTTCCTAACGGGAATGCGATTATTGTTTCAATCATCATCGCTGGAAATGATTTTCTCTTCTTCAACAGGCTCAAATAAATCACTAGACCCAGAGCCTTTCCTCTTCCAAATAACTCATTTTTCTTAAAACAATATACAGTATTATATTTATAAGAACCAAAAACACAAGACATGACC
This sequence comes from Amaurobius ferox, assembly GCA_951213105.1. Taxonomy (NCBI): domain Eukaryota; kingdom Metazoa; phylum Arthropoda; class Arachnida; order Araneae; family Amaurobiidae; genus Amaurobius; species Amaurobius ferox. The sequence goes on along the minus strand of OX578149.1, from coordinate 112,495,403 downwards.
CAAAATACTACACTGTTGATAAACATTGTGTAACTTTTCGGTAAACAACCACGTCGTTGGTTTGAGGGAAAAAGAGGTAACTCCTGGAGCTACCTCTATCTTGCAACAAATTAACGAGACAGGCAGCTCCATCTGTGAGAAACACGAGAACTAACGATCGTATCTACTTATTTTTTGCACCAGACGAAAGAGTTTTTTTTTTATTTGCTACAAGATAGTACATGTAACTCCAAACTCCCCCAGGATGGAACTATCTCCTTTTGGCATCAAACTCTTCAATTTCAAAACGAAAAAACTCCAAATATTAAAAGTTCACTGCAAATTGTGATTTACATTATATGTTTCATACAAAGTTTATTTACATGATATATTTCGTAAGAAATTTAATTACATTATATATTTCTTACGAAGTTTAGTTACATTTTATATTTCGTACGACGTTTATTTACATTAAACATTTCGTACGAAGTTTATTTACATTATATATTTCATACGAAGTTTATTTACACTATGTATTTCATATGAAGCATATTCACATTATATATATCGTACGACTTTTACTTACATTATATATTTCGTACGAAGAAAGAGTAAACAACTAGTCTTTTTAGATATCCAATGTTGTTTAACGAATGAGATGATATCCAAATAATTTCCCAATATATATTATTAAATTGTTCATTTCAAATCTATCCTTCTACACATCTTTCCCGTCATATTAATAAAAAACTGATAAAAGTTATGTTTAACTGAGAGAAACTCCAAACACAACATCAAGGAAACTTTCTTTCCCAGCACCTTCAAAGCCTGGCGTTTGAAACGAAATTATCCGTTGTAGACTGCAAATTCGTCACTATCGGAAAAATACTCCCTCCAGCCGGCAGTTCGACTTTCCAAACAAAGGTAATTTAAAAGTTTTGTTCTGTACTGAAGCTCCTTCAAAAGTTAAGGAAAAGAATATCGTAAATTTGATTTAAAGTTATCTTACCTCTGTACTTCTACTTTTCCAACAAAGCATAATATAAACCATAAGTAAAATTACTTAATTCAAAGAAAAATATGGCGACGTAGTTATGTAATTAGTTATGCGCGAATATAATATGTGTTACGTAATTGCGTTACTTTTCTTTCGAATTGAATATCGCTCTATGGCGGTGTATCGAACTAAAATCGGAGCGTGACGAAAAATGCAAACACTTTGAACGATTATATCTCCAAACTGCATAGTTAAAAACATAAACAATTTATACTTTTTTGCCGGAAATATAGTATCAATGAATAAACATATGACAATAATTTTACTAATTTAATATTTTGAAATATATTTTCGATAAAAAATACGTTTTGTCCGAACGATTTTTTGCTCCACTTTGCTTCACATTTCACTACAAATATCTTCTTAAAAATATGGATAGACATAGTGTGGAATAAAAATATTCAGTAGAAAATTGAGTTTCCAGATAAATAATGTATTTTTAAGAAACATTACAGTTTCAAGAAATTGTGTTATCAAGTCAAAGATAATTTGTTTGTTCGATCCGACCTACAAGAAGGTATCAGTTATTACTTTCCTTATAGGAATATATTACTTTCCTTTACGGAAGAGCACGTTTCAAACATCCCTGATCACGAATCGAACATTTTTGAGGTGATGTCTGTGTGTGGGTGTGAAAGTATACATATGTGTGTGTGTGTGTGTGTGTGTGTATAAAGGTATATATATGTTTGTGTGTGTGTGTGTGAAAAGGTATATATATGTGTGTGTTTGTGTGAATGTATATATATGTGTGTGTGTGTGTGTCAGTAAGCCTGTGGATACGATATCTCGCGAACAAATGGAGCGATTCGATTGAAATTTGGTACAAAAATTACAATCTATGAATACTGGAAGCCCATTGTTTTTAAATACAATCGAATGTTCAGAACCCCCCCCCCCCAAATTTTGGAGTGAAATTCAGAAAAATTCATCAAAAAATCAAAACCTTTAAAAAAGTTACACAAGTAGACATTTTTGTATAATTTTTTTCTTGGAAAACGATTGACATAAACTTTAGAACGCTAGCATGAACCATTCTTGAGTTATTGCACATTTTTTCAAATAAATTTATAAAAAATCTCATAAATTAAAAAAGTATTAATTGTTGAGAAACATGTTGGCTTTTCATATGTAATATCATGCGATAAATTTGGTGACATTATTCTCGTGGATCTACCTCGTTCCATTCACGAGAAAAGATACTTTGAGTAATATTTTTGTGTTTGAGCGGCAATCTTATTCATAAGAATAACTTATTTCTCCGTCCATAACGCTTGGTGAGATTTTGGAGACGAGTTTGGCGAAACGTCGCCAACTTGGCCACCTTTTAAAAGTTGCCAAATTACCGAAAATCTCTCTTAAATTGATAAAAATGAAGCTAAATCAATGAAAATGACGACTAATTGACCAAACGTAAATATCTTGGAAATAATATAAGTATCCACCATAAGACTAACCTATTTTCTTTTACTGAAAAAATAGTAAATTCATTGCATTATATAAGGAAAGTCATGTGCAGCCCACAGCAGATGTTTTGTTTGAACGCCGTGGACTGTGCCACTTAATTTACAGTGGAACACGGTGGAATAAGAATTCACAAGCATCTTACCCTTTTTCATTTACTAGCATCGGATAGATTTACGGACCCACATGTTTAAACGTGACTGTAATCCGCATGAACACAGGAACAGTTTGGGCAGAGCTGAGAATCTAACTCGGGTTACCTGAGTGCAATCTCCGTTTCTTAACCACTGAACTGTCTTATCACAAATAGAAAAAGATTTGATATTTCTTATTTTTATAGTTTCATAAAAGTTTTATTTTAAAAGCTAAGTTTACGATATTGCGCTATATCAGTTCACCACCTTTACCGTCCACTGTTATAGTGAAAAGGAAGGAGGAGCTTTTCTTACATATAATTGACTATTGACGAACTGTTAGGAATCAGAATACAAAACCATTACCAAAAATGTCTTCTCTCATGAATGGATCGAACTAGATCCGCAAGTAGGATGGTAATAAATGTATGGTATAATATTACATATAAAAAATGAACCTATTTCGAAACATTTAATAATACTATTTAATTCAATGGGATTATTTTGATACATTTATTTTAAATATGTGCAATCTCTCGAGAACTGTTCATGCTAGCATTCTAAGTTTTGTGTCATTCGTTTTCTAATGAAACAAAACATAAAACTGATTTTTTAATTAATTACTTTAAACCTTTTATTCGAAAATTTGGAGAGGTGTTCCGAACATTCGATTGTGTTAAACGCAATTATAATATTTGTACTAAATTTCGTTCAGCATGTACTTTCTCTGTACCTTTTAATATGTACATAGGAAAAATGAAAATTATTTAAATAAAACTCCAAAAATATGGAAACCGTTTCCTAGCTACATTGTACTATTATTACACTCACACACTCAACATTCTCCCATTGGAAAATATTCGAACAAAGGGACATTTCACATCAATCCGTAACGAGTAACGTAGTAATGCACTATGTACTTTTTCCCTCAATGTTGTGTTTATCTTTTCAGCAAATAGAGATGTATAATTTTGCATGAAAACAACACACATTTTCTCACCACCAAAACAGCAATATACCTCATGCAGAATAGTAATCGATACAATTCAAATACATTTCACTAATTAGAGAATCACTGCAATATTTTTACATATGCTTTCAAGTAAATATTTTAAGGCCTTATGTTATCATTTTGATGTATTCACTAACAAGGACGCATGGTATTTTAATAAAGTTTTTCATTACTTTACTTTGAAGTATAAATCGGGAACAGATCAATTGCTGTTTCAAAATTAAAAGTATATGCGAAGTCAAAAACTATTCTTAAAGGAGTGTGATTTCAAATTATTCTTTACTTGGATTTCAAATTGTCAAATATTAATGTAATTTGGAAAAATAATACAACTGGCACTGGAAAGTTACACATAGAAACGCTGACGTAAACAAAGTAATGAACCAGAAAGCTGCAAATTTTTATGATTAATACATTTATATGCATATATTATGTAAAAATCGGATGTGAACAGCACATGACTTTCTCTGCAGACTCAAATTCATTTTCTCTTCCTTTTTTTAATAACTCATTAAATTGAGTTTACTTGCACAAAATAGCACTGAATTTGCTCTTTTAATCCAATGTTTGTTTTCATTTGGTAACTGGCCGCCTTCGACGCCCAGCCTGTAAGCTACCCATGACAATTCTGACCGTGGCAAACTCGCTGGCGCGACCTATCAGAAAGGTGTTGAAGACCCAGACCGTCCGACTCATCCCGGGGACTTGAGCAACTATTTGGACGGCCGGAATATCAGAAAGGTGTAAAGTAACTATTTCGACCGACAGGAAGTGCCACCCAATTTAGACCGGAGCCCAGTGTGGGGAGAAATCCACAGGGACCGTACCCTCCTTCCCCTACCACCAACCTCTCGGAAGGACTTACAGAGGACCCACATGGAGGACTCGGAAGGACCCACATGTTTAACGTGATCGTACTCCGCGTGAACACGGCGGCAGTTTTGGCAGTGACGGGAGTCGAACTCGGGCCTAGCGAGTGCAATTCCCGCGCGCTAACCATTGGACTACCGCGCCCTCAACCCCGTGGAGTTAACAAAGTTTGGTTTAGATTAATGACGTTAAAACTAATAATGAAATTTTAAGGCACCGCGACAATCTCCATAACATTATTTTTATTTATTTTTTTATTTCTTCAGTGTTTAAGTTTTTTCATTGTGGTCCCAACCACTACCCAATGTAAATAGTACATCCCCACAATTCAATCTAGCATAATGAACCAAAATCTTATAAAAAGCAAACACTAATTCGGTTTTTAATTGCTCCAAGGCCAAAAACCGTACAAAAAACAAACACTTATTCGGTTTTTAATTGTCCCTAGGCCGAAAACCGTATAAAAAGCAATCACTGATGACATTTGCCCCATGCGAATATCCTCAAATATACCACCAAACATCTGCTAGGCCAAAAACCGTGTCCATGATAACACCGTGCGTCTGCGCCATCGAACTTCTTGGGCCATTCAGTGCTTCTGCGTGGGCATCAGGGAGATAAACTTCTTTTTCCGGTTTGCTGAAAAATTGAAATTCGGAAATTCTTAAAATCCGTATCCTGCAGCTAATTTTTATTATTTCTTGATCAGATTGGGCTTGTAAGAGTGCCTGATGTTTGTGCTTTCTAAAAATGTAAATTATTAGTCGAAATTGTCGGAACTTTTCTCGATGCGAGGATTTAAAAACGGAAGTTCGTTTTTTGAGCCGAAAGTGACTATATATTGTGCTAAAATCTTTAAAAAATATTAGAATTTATCCCTGAGATTTGAAATTGATATATTTTTACTCACAATTATTTGCTCTTTCCGATCGTGTGATTTGCTTTTTTCTACGACTCCTGGATGGTGGAGAAAAAAGGGGAAAAATGGACGAAATCGCATAAAACTATAATTTAAATTTTAAAAATCGGTTTTCACGTGTCCCCTTCTTCCCCCCCCCCCGAGTCTTCGATTGCCAATTTTCGTAGCGTATTTCTATAGTGTATAAGACAGACAGGCAGACAGACAGACACACAGACAGACATTGCCTTCTATAGACTAGATGTGAAAAAACTGAAATTTCTCGACAAAGATTAGTTGTAGAGTCATGGGGTTGATCGTATTTTGTTCATTGTCAAAAATTACGTATAAAACAAGCATTCAGTAAATATATTTGGGCATACCTAGTTTTTTATTTTAGATTTTGACGAGTTTTGTAGGCCTTTGTGCCAAAAAGGGCATGTTCTTTTACCCCAACTTATACCAAAAACTAATCATCACCATGGTCACACACAAGTGACGTACCTACCAGATTTTATGAAATTTGTTCCGTAAGTTGTTGAGTTAGAGTGGATACATACATTGCACAGACAGACACAGGCAGACAGACACACACTCAGACGTCACGCTAAAATAGTTTTTCGTATTCTAGAGTTTCCAAAACGTGTAGATCCGTCGAAAACTCGAGTTACGATCTTCGGCATGTTATTCCAATACTTCTCTATACATTACTATGTATTGCAGGGAAAGTTAAATATTGGGATTTTGAATTATATAAATTTCTAATTGACGATGTTTTATACGTTTCATCTCTTTTGAAGGACTGATCGTGGATTAATAGTGATTTATACATTAATAAGTGTTCTGTAGTAATGTTATGCGACGGTCAAATTACGAGATAGACCGCAATGCAAAATTATATATGCACTCATAGGAAATTGATAGCTTCATGACTCGAGCTACAGCCGCGATACTCGGCATGTATGTGTCGTTTAAGGAGATATGCAAATTATTGGAATTTAGGAACAAAAAACATTTTATTAGGAAATGGTGGCAACAAGAAGATAACATTTAGTGCGTGGTAAATCCTCCCCTGGTTCAAGCCTATGTATTCGGTGCAACATAGATTCAATTAAGTTGTGTATGTCCCTCTGCGGAATATTCCGTCACAAATATTGCCACTGGTCAGTTAATTCAGTGGTATTCTGAGAAGGTTGCAATTGCCGTCGCACCATGTCCCAGACGTAATATGTCTGGCGAACTGGTGATATGTCTGGAAGACCTGGATGGCCATGGGATGGTACTGCATCTTAGAAGACGTTGTTGAGAAAGTCGTGCAGTATGAAGTCAAGCGTTGATTCAAAATTGATTCAAATTCTGAATTGCTGCAAATATTGTTTCAAAATTGTTCGGTTATGATCCAAGCACGTAGTTCTGATCCACTCGTAGTTTCATTTGAATTTACATTGAATGCAGTTAGTATCGATATAGCTGAATGTCATTTAAAAAAGTTTATGCAAATTTTAACGCGTGTCTAATTTATTTCCAACAAAAATTTAAATTTCCGAAATTTTTGCCTCGTATTTTTCTGTTAGGTTCTAATTCTGTAATAAAAGATCAGACTTGGGCAGTACAAGATTTTCCATGGAGACTCAAATCCGAAATCCATTAAATTTCTGGTCATTAAAACAGTTACCTTACACCTTCAGGTAGATGCCAACTGCCGTACCTTGCTGAAAACACCGGTTCTTGTTAGATCACCGAAGTCAAGCAGCTTCGGGCGCGGTTAGTACTTGGGGTGGTGACCACCTGGGAACACCGCGTGCTGTTGGCACATTTCGGGCGGCGCGGTATCCCGGAGGTTTGCGCGCTGGATTTCCACGCTCCCATAACTGCCGCCGTGTTCATGCGGAGTACGATCACGTTAAACATGTGGATCCGTAAGTCCTTCCGAAAGGTTGGTGGTAGGGGAATGAGGGTACGGTTTCTGTGGATGCCTCCCCCACTGGTTTCCGGTCTAAATTGGATGGCACTTCCCGAATGTCCAAACAGTTACCTTACACCTTTCTGGTAGTTCGGACGGTCTGGGTCTCAACAACAACACCTTCAGGTAGATCGCACGGTTTAGGTATATAAAAAATCTTTTAAATTGAGTATAATTACTAAAACTGGCTCTGACGTATATGTAATATAATATCCAGTTTGCAGTTTTAATACGTTTTTCTTTCATTTCGTAATTTACCATATTTTCAAACGCCGCCATCTTATCGTATTTTCAAATGTCGCCATCTTCTCAAAATTTTGAAAATTCCTCAAACGGTTCATCCTAGAGTATTAGAATTTTCATTAGTTTTGTCGTTAAGAATTACGTATGGAGTAAGTAAATAATTTAAATAGTTAAGCATATTTTGTATTTCAAGCTTGAGTTTTGCGTATGTTGAGGGACATTTTGGGAACAAAAAGCAGGTTATGTTTCATCAATTTGTTTTCAAAGTTATCCGCGATTGATTTACCTACCAAATATTAGGAAATTCTATCGAATTGTTTTTTTACAACAATATATATCATCGGTTTCTAAACTTTCTAAAAACTGTAATTTCCAATAGTAATGATGTTGGTCTTATTCTTTTTTCACTAAACACTAAGTATAAAATAAGTATTTAATTATTAAATTTTAGATATTTAGACTTATATTTCAGATTTTACCGATTATTGAGGGCCATTTTGGCAGATTTTACTTAGCTGTAAAATTTGGACTAATGTGCGAAACTGTATTAGCCAAAACCCAATGAAATTGTTAATGAGTAAAAGCCCGTGAAGGGGCTATCTGTATCATTAGTTCCTTGTTGTCAAAAGATACCATAATTTATCTATGTTTGCCAGTTCATCGTGTGGTATTATTGCAAGTTTATTTAGTATTTATTATTTTTAGCTTTATATTTGGACAAAGTTTATTTCGTGTTTGCTAAGTTGACTTTTTCTTTTTTCCTGTTCCAAAAAGCAATTTTGTACTTTGTTGTATTCTGGACTTTAATGTTTTATTATTTGCTACCTAAGGGTACCGATTGTAAAAGTTATTTTGAATGAAGCTCTTCTAGTGGAAGATGAATCTCTATGGTTCACCTCAGACCTTCACGACAACCAGGGTAGGTTTTTGCCAATGGAAAATGGACGCAGAAAGGGTTTTATATCCGTCACCCAGCGAAGCCACGAACAGGGAATCAAAGTCGCACGAACCCCCACGGCGCTGGTCCGAAAAGACAGTCCGCCGAGTTGACCCCAGTCGCTGACATGTCTGGAACTGGCCATAAAGACACAGTTCATCTCCGCCACCTGTAAGAGTCTGATTCACTAAACCCCCGGATGGGAATACCCGAGGGCCAAACCCCCCATTTGTATATCCCCTTTGAGGAGGTTTGGCAGAGGCTACAGTGCAAACACCCAATACGTCGAGGCGTCCTCCTCCATAGGGGAAAGAACTTAGATATCCTATACAGATAGGTGTCATTTTTACAATATCTACGGAAAAGAATCTCCATGGTGAGCATTATTGTGAATTGCAGATTCATGCTTTGTTTTTGGCTCGTCTATCAACTTGCGATAACGGTGCGATTCGCTGCGAGGGTTAGATGGAGTTCGGGAGTCGAGACACTTTCCATGGTCTGATGTAATGGACTCAGCTGCTTGATCGGGAACTGGTGCATGTGTTGGGGTGAGCAATTTCGTTGTAGTAACGATTTCTTTTGTTCTTATCCTACCTATCTTTCAAATGTGTGTAAAAACAAAAGTTCTATTAACCGAATTAAAAACTCTATTTTAATTGCAAAGCTCCCGGACAATAGCTGTTAAGTCATCAGTATACGAGAATTCACACTTTTATATTTTCTCAATCAATGTTACTGCCTCAATTAATGTATTTTTATACTGCTCTGTTAGTGTGCGTTTTCCTGTTTTATTATTTTTTTCAATTTATTTTTCATTTTTTCTGATTATTTTTTACCTTTGCTTGCTTTCTGGACTTCTAAACTTATAATGCGAGCAAAATATAATACCATTATTATAATACCAAATATAATACCATTATTATAATACCAAATATAGTACCATTACATTAAGTCTATGTATGTCCATAATATGTATGTCAAATAATATGTTTGTATGTATATTTTTCAATCGATATATAGCTTGGTGTGCTTTTGTGTTTTACCCTGTAATCCCTTCTAACTTCTCCACACCCTTTGGATGTTTTCCCTGCCGCCCAAATTGCTTCTTTACGTCCTCGGAAAAGCCGGGCGGTCTGGGCTTTCGATACCCTTTGGATGAGCTAGACGGTCTGGGTAATAAAAATAGGAAACACTTGTATTCTTCTGCATACCTTATGAGGTCTAAATAACTTTTCGATTATTATTTCCTCCAGTTTGTGCAATAAAATTTATGTTTACTTAAACTAATAAATCTAACTGGTTCGGTTGATAGACCAATCACACCTAGCTAATCAGCATTTTCTGCGTTCCTAAGGTAGAATAGAAATATGTTTCGGATCGTGAGAGTTTATGTGGTTTCTTGAGGAGTGGCTGCGTGAGTAGAGTGTGTTCTTGAGTAGACGTTGAAGGATTTAAGTAGTGAGTGGAAGGAAATCCCATTCAATACAACAATGACTAGGAAGAATCTAGTATTCGGGGTGTGGCCTCAAAACGGGGAGAAGCATCAGAATGCCGAGGTAAGCATTTAAGCTTTGTAAATGCGTATCCATGTAAGCATCATCAGCAGCCTAGTATATTGTAGTAGCTTGTATAATTATCATCTATTTTGGGCGTGCGCAGTAACAATTAGTAGATATGTTGGCCGTTTCTTTACACAACAAGCTGCTGTAATTTTTGTGAAGTCCCCAATAAACTGAATTATATGTAAACAATACCGTCCTATGTTGTTGTTTAAATATAATTCAGTTGGACCGAAAGGTCGAAATATCAAATACTCTAAGTTTAAGTTTAGTCACTTTTGACAGATTAAGTAAAAATCCTGTAAAAAAGCATGTTAAGACGATAAGGAGACATGTAAACTTTACAACCTTCGGGTGGTCCAGTAACTTGTTTGATTTCCGAATCGTACTAAAATTTTATCAGCTCCGGAATTACCTTCAAGTGGCTCGTTTTATAAACATATTTCATAAATTTACAAAATTTACCAAATTTTGTAGAATGCCATAGAGCATTTTTGAGTTAGAATGGGCACATGCATTGCACAGGCATACATACAGATGCACACACAGATGCCGTGATAAAAATATGTTTTTCGTGTTTTAGAGTGCCTAAAACGTGTAGATACGTCATAAATTTGTGTTTCAAATTTACGACACGATTTAAATATTTTCCCTTTACATTACAACATATTGTAGAGAAAGTAAAAATTGGGTTCAAAATCAGTTTATCTCTGAAATGTGGTATTGCGTTTCATGTGTTTTTTTTTCTTTGAAAACTACAGAAAATAAACTATAGAGAATATAAATGTTTATCTAATTTTTGTGTCATATCTTTAATTTCTCTCTTTATTCATTCTTCGTGAAACCGATACTCACTTGACAACAAATATTTACATCGCAAATATTTGTCCCATTTCAGACATCGCATTTACAGAAATACACATAATGTCTGCTACAAAAACGATATAATTTGATGCAGGATACGATCAATATAATCTAAAACAAAATAACTTGTGAAGGTCTGGATATCGCCCCCCTACCCCTCTCTTATTTGGTTTACTTTGAAACAAGGATCAGGAGCTTTAATGTCATCTTATTGATTCTTCAAAGAAAAGATGCTGGGTGGAATTTAATTTAGTTTTTCATTACTCTACTTTGATGTTTAAATTAGGGTTAGGAGCATGTTTGAATCAATATCAAATAGTACAAGTTATATTTCAAGGTTAAAACGTACGGTGATGCCACTTCAAAATCTATCGTTATATACATTTCAGATACTTAATTAATTTTGTATATATATATATATATATATGTGTGTGTGTGTGTGTGTGTATGTATATATTTGTATATATGTATATATATATATATATATATATATATATATATATATATATATATATATATATATATATATATATATATATATATATATATATATATATATATATATATATATATAGTGAAACATCTCTAACCGGCCACCCCTATTCCACGGCTACCTCTCAAACCGGGCAAAAATTTTAAATACCAAATTAAAAGAACCTAGGAATAACACAAACGTTACCCCTAGTCGGCGACCACCTCTCACCCCCGGCCAACGGAAAGCACCAAAGCCTCAAAAATATAACAACTTTCACAATACAATGTGGGGTCGGAAAGCAACCGGCGAGCAACGAGAGGGCGCTTTTTCTGAGACCTGGATGTAACCTCGCGTCAAAATGGAGTGAAGACGAATACAATGAAGACGAATAACGGAAATTTATTGACAAAATGTTCAGAACAAATGCTCAAATGAACGACCACAAACTTCGAGACAGGCTTCACAGCGGCAACGGGGTGAATCGCATACACTTTGGAAGATTCCTAGCATTTCACGAACGTCTGCAGCTGCGATGTTAATTCGGGCGACAAGGTCCTGTGTTGACTCGATGAGCGTCTCGTAAATGGCGCTTTTTAGCTGTCCCCAGAGGAAAAAATTCAGGCAGGACAGATCGGCAGATCTGGGAGGCCACGAGACGGAATAATCACCACAGCCAATCCATCTGTTCAGAAAAGCAACGTGCTGGCAGTTTCGCACAATCCTGGTGTAATGTGCTGGCGCTCCGTCGTGCTGGAACCACATAATTACTCGATTATTTGTTGGTACAACACATAGAAAATCTGGCAGCAACTGCTGGAGGAAGCTGAGGTACTTCTGTCCATCTAGGCGGTCTGGTAACTGATACGGGCCAATTAATTGGTCGTGGATAATCCATGCCCACGCATTCACGGAGAACCTTTGCTGGTGGCATCTGGAACGTGTAGCATGCGGATTTACTGTGTTCTCCATTTTGACGCGATGTTTCATCCACTCCAGAGAAAGCGCCCTCTCGCGGCTCGTCTGTTGCTTTCCGACCCCACTTTGTATCGTGAAAGTTGTTTGTTTTGGTGAGTTCTATAACCCCTTACAGTTCCGACCACCTGTTTACATACACCCTGTATATTATATAGAAAGAAGTAATAATAAAAATAATTAATTCAAGTAATCGTGATATATATATATATATTCTTCAAATTTTATATTCAAATTTCATATTTTAAGCATTAAGCACATTTTAAGACCCCCTTAAGCCATTTCGAACACTTTTGGAAAGATGCCGTGTGGGAGATTTTACCAAGATAACTACAGAATATAAGGAATATTCAGAATGTATCGATGTTAAATGCTATGTATAGATACGCTATGTGAAAAACTAGAACTGAATAGAATTCGTAACATTTGGCGTGGTTGTAACCCAAATTGGAAGAGCTTCGGAATATTATTTTGTATGGTGAAACGGAATTCCTGGCACAATGGCTGTTGTCTAAGAGAGAAGCAATAAGTTAAACTATGGAATGAATGCAACTAGCATTTGAATGGGCAGCATATCCAATGAATAAGCTGTTCATAAGTATTTAAATCCTATATATTCATTTAAAAACATAGTTTTGTATACTTTCTTCTTTGTGTTACTTGAAAAAATTATTAAGTTAATAAAAATAGCGGGAGATTCGATTTTGAACTGCAATTCACCCTCCTCCGGCAAAGACTGGGGGAAATGGATAATCTCTTTGTCCTTTTTTTCCCTTTTGGTCAATCCCACCTTTAGAAACCGAAAACCCTGCAACCCGAAAGGCATCAATACCGTTCCCCCACACCGGCAGCGACTGGATTTTATCCTTGGAGGATGGTCTTTGGACCCTACGTTTTGAAACTTTTCGTTTATTTGTCCCCATGACTATGGTTTTGCTGGTGAAAGAAAGTATATGATCCATATTTTAGTTATTATAAACCTTACGGTTACCACGCCGTTTCCTTCTTCCGTCTATCTATCCTAAACTTTTGAACTTTTTGAAGATACAAAATAACCTAAAATCAAAATATATTGTCGGATTGTTTGAAATTGATAAAAATGTTAGTGTTTATAACATCAATTATTGTATGAAATTTCACTCCAAGTAAAGCAATCATTTATATCGATTGCTTTTCCTAACTTTATATTGGTCATGTCAACTTGATCATATTACTGTATAGAGATAGTATTGTTTTCCTAAATCTTTAAGAATTTATAATTTTGACGGATAACAATTTACATACCTCCTGAGTTCATTTCGAGCACTTTAAAGAAAATGCCAGTTTGCTTCTAAACGTATGTGTACATATATGTGTTTCGTGGACATGATAACTCAAGAACGAAAGTAACTACATGTATAAATGTTTAGCTATTCATAGATTATATGAAAAATTAGAATTTAATCCAATTTTTAAAATATTCTTGTGATTAAAACTCGCATCATTTACATGAGATTTTACTAGTATTATTTCTATAAAAAACAATGATACTTCCTGCAACAATTTTGGCAGTGCAAAATGTATGAGAAAATTGCTAATTTAAACGACGTAACTTCCAGTAAAGGATATCAGACTAGTCTATATTCTCCCAGATCAGGCAAATGAATTCAATTCTTCAATATGACTAAACTGTTGCCAACTGAAAAAATAAACTTTCATTGATTTTTACGAAATATCTTAAAATATAACTTGGGTACAAAATCTGCAAACGATGATTATTTTTTCATTTTTTATTAGTGATTGTGATTCAAATAGAACTAAACGAGGCAAAATATATATGATTGTATGAGATAATTCAGAGAAAGTCCTAGATAAATAATGACCTTTCGGGAGGGGAGAAGTGATGGACATCAGGGTTCAATTTATTCGTATACGTATGTTTCCTCCCCTCATCAGTCCAAACTTCAATAAAATGGTTTTATGCCTATTTTAGCATTATAAATTATAATTACTTTAAATAACTAGGCTGAAGCTCAAGTGCCATGCCTCCCCTAACCAATCATAAAATGTTTCTTTATTGCAAAACCCTTTCGTTTAATTGTTTAATATTTAACCTTTTGCTTACGGGTGGGGCAGAGTCAATACACAACGAAGGACCTCTCAAAAAGACAGGTACTTGACATACCCTATCCCAAACAGCTCGATCTCCCTTTGCAGACATTGACGTCCAATTGGGTTACGAGACAAAAATTAGATTAATTATTGCTGTGCCTCAAGTAAATTGTTTTACCAAAATATTGAATTTTTGTAAATGCAGTCTATTTGTCAATTTGATGATATTTTTCAATGTGGAGACATTATACCAAATTTGTAAAATTTTCGATATACCTTCGTTCGCACTAATTAGGCGCATATTTACTAGTGCTTAAAGAACAAAGCACGCCTAAGGCCATTTATACAGATGATATAATAGTATATTGGATGTATAATAAAGGGGATATGCGACGTACCAGATTGCATATTGTTTGCTATATCCTTTTGAAAAACTGATTGCAATAAAAAATAGCAGCAACAAAAAATGTGATTACTGGCTGCACGCACCGCAGCTAGTATTTTCTGAAATGTTTTCAAAATGCGTAATCATAAAAAATATGTTGTAAGAAATTGCATTTGTTATACCATATACTATCTACTAAATTGTAATCTGCACTTAATTGCTCTTCATCTCTAAAAGTAAAGTTAACCTGTAAAGTAAACCTGAACTATATAGATATATCGCCTCAGACTAGAATTCGTTAAACAAGACTCTGTGCAGAAGAAATCAAATTTTCTTTGTTTCGAAATTTTGATACCTGGCTAGTTCGAGAAAATTTTTCCGATAGTGAATGGTTTGAAGATGTCAGCGAATAATATCGTTCGAAATACTGAGCGACCATATGAAATTTTTTCCAATACTTCCCAGTCTTTTTTCAAATAACTCTCGAACGTAAAGTTGTGCAGATCACTTTTTTAAATTTGGATTTCAGGAAAATTATACAATTATTTCAAACATTCAAATTACTTTTATTAATACGCATGTAAATATTTATTCATCAGTATTTACTAGAAAAGTAAACCCGTCATATGACTTGATGGATGAAGTTGCTAAAAATTACGTTCTATCATCGGATATATGTAATCTAAGCACCTTTCCCAATCAATATTACTACGATGTACAGTCTGGAATCATGAGTATACACTCAGGAAACAAGAATGAGTCCAAATTTCTGGATAATTAACATTTTTATTTAAAAGCACTAATAAGCGTAAATAGGAGCAATTTACAGCGAATAGCTTGATAAATACCTTACAAGATCACTAAATATTTTCCAGATACAATAAAACAACTATTAAATGTTAAGTCACAAAAATAGCAAGTAATATTCTTAAAACACTGTCGTATCTCACAATTCATTGTAGCTCGTATTACGTCTAATATTCTCCAACTGAACGATGACTAATTTTGTGTATTGTCCTTATAACTCTCTACAAAGGGCTCGTATCTACAAAGTTATTCGAAATGTCGAGGAATTCTAGTACATTCTAAAATTGACAAGTTGCAAATAAATCGCCAAATCGGACAATCACGCCCGGAAAGAAAAACATTGGCAACCCTACTATCACGTAAACTGAATGGTTGCTTGTAAAGGCTGCTTTATCGTGCATACAGGCAAAACATAGTGAAAATATTTTACATATCATATATTAATACTGTCCCCTCCTTAAGAATGTAAGTCTTGAGAAGTATCAGCCTACTTTGGTTCAAAATATGGAGCTAGTCTATCGATATGGACATTTGACTTGGTTGAAGGCGATTTCGGAATTCAATAGACGACGCAATTTATCACTTGCATTATGGTGCACCACTTCCCAGTTGTGCTGTAGATTCGGCAAAATTCCTGGTCGTTTGCCGAGGGTTTACAATCACACTTTGTCGCCTTTCATTAGCTTCACCTTTCAATAGTTTCGCCTTTCATTAGCTTCGCCTTTCATTAGCGTCGCCTTTCATTAGCTTCAACATCGAACCGGACTTTATTCTAGCGGTAGCAATGCTGTTCCTTTCACGACCAAACAGATGGACCTCTCCCAACCTTGCCTCCTGATCTTGCACATATTTATCAGGCAACGAAGCTGCAGCACATGACCTTCCAAGTATCAGATCACACGGAAGACGCAAATCCCGGCCAATTAGCATTTTTGATGGAGGATAACCTGTCGCTTCGAGGACAATGCTTCTGTAAGCCATCAGGAACAACGGTATATTAAGGTCCCAATCTTGCTGGTTTCTGGATACGAATATACAGAAATGAAAAAGTATCTCTCTGTTGAACCACTCTACCACGCCAGCCGAATGCGGAAGAAGAGGAATAGTTCAAGTTGCATCCATTCCGAGTAGTTTGCATAGTCCCATGAACAGGCATGTAGACAGAAAAAAAAATTTCGAGTGGACCCATAAATTCTGAAGAAAATATTTCAAACAAAACACATTTATAATTAATTATTAGTTATATATTTTAGATGCGTATACATTACTCAAAATATTTTGAACTATATTAAATGGCAAATATTGGGATCATCTTACTTTAGGAGATGGTGTTACTTAAAGCCTCTCCTCTGGCGATGTCTATGCGAGTGAATATTACAGAGTTAAAGTTTGTGTCCTGGTTAGAGTGGATGAGCGAATGAGAGAAACTCCGAAACGACAAATCTAATTCCGGTCCTCGGGTCTGGACCTCGAAAAAAAAATCTAGTTCCGGATTATAACTTCATTGATGATTGTAGACTCTTATTTAGGGATTGCTTATGTCCACTTTGTGAAGTAGTCTATTACTACTAAAATGTACTTTTTTCTGTCTAAAGTCAGTAGTAGTGTCTCCAAATTGCCGAGGGCAATTCTCTCGGAAGAGGCTCCATTGTTACACAGAAGAAGCGCACGTGTTTTCTTCTTCAGTTCCTTTCGAGCACCGCATTCACTGTATTCTTTACACCAGCGCTTAGCATCCGACATTGTATTGCACCAGAAAAAACGTTCGCTAATTTTGCTTACTGTCTTGACCTCCAGTGGGGATTTTAGCAAGCTGAACATTCTGAGCGAGGAATCATCAACTGCCATCTGCTGCCCTTACCAACGTCAATCTCCCATTTACTGCATGCTACTCTGTTCCTCAAGTGCAGAGAATCCACTAGTGCCTAGTACCGTTTCATTTCAGGAGAGACACAGTACATTTCTTTGCAAGTTAGCCTTTTATTGGCTCATTCTTGGCGGATAAGTATGGACTTCATATCCCTGTCTTATTTTTGGGCTCGAAAAAGCGCTCCGTCTCTCCAGGGATGTGGTGGTGAATTTAAACTATCGACGGTGATAACTTGCTGAATGGTTACTGAAATATGGTTTCAATCTTTACTTCAGCACTGAAGAAATGTGCACAGTTCAAAGGAGATGGTCTTCTTGAGGGTGTATCAGCCTGTTGAATCTCCATGTCATATTTCTGAAGTTTCTAAATCAACCTTGCAACCTGCACGTCTGAATTCTTAAAACTGAAGTACCAGCTCAAAGCAGTGTGATCAGTCCGCAATAGGAATTTACTTCTGTACAGGTAAAGATGGAAATGATCTCTGGATTTAACAATTAAAAATATTGCTTCCTTGTTAAACACTAATTCTTTAGGGATTCTATAAGCACATGGTCCGGCCACTCAAGCAGCTACTCTTACTCTAGGGTGGTCAAGTGGACTGGGTTTTCGACAAGCAGATGGTAAACTAAAATAACCAATGATGCTTAAAGCATTGATTATAAAAACTTTTCAACAGTAATGCAATTTTATTTAAACATCCCTAAACTGCGATACATTCAGCAGTTATGATTTAATTCTCACAGTACTACATTAATTAATTATACTTGGAAAATTAAAACATCATAATAAAGACTACAAATATTATAAACCATCTGCTCCTGTATGTCAAATCAATGAATATTTCATTCATGTAAATTATATTCCAAACTCTTGAGCTAAATAATTTTACGTGATAAAAATTCAGCAATTTTTATAAAACTTATCTTACAAACGCTTGATTTGTTTACCTTTCACATGATACAGAAATTAGGCTTTGTTGTAAGAATAATCAAAGTTTAGTGATCATTTAAAATAAAAAATATTGAAATTGCATTGGCACAGAATTTAGATACACAGATAATAATCAAAAGTAAAGCGGTTTTATGACGGATGCAACACAGAATATAAATCTAAACGCTCGTTAAACATCACTATTTTAGCATAGGGGAAATAAAATGGATGTCATATTTTACTTCGAAATGAGTCACATAATCTTCATACTCGTATAATATGGGTGTAATTATTATTTTAACATTTATTTAAACACTACCTTACATATTTTTTCTGAGTTTTGATTTTACATATTTTACGTGATAATTTGAATATTTTCTATAATTATTGAAGAAATTTGTGAATTTTAATTCTGTTTAAAAAAGGTTAGAAAAATTATGTCCCATAGATTCAATGTATTATATTTTTTCAACCCGGGTTAAATCCGAAACTAATTAGATGATATTGTTTCTTTACATTTTCATATATCCCACAGACCATATCAATAACATACTGAAATTTCATTTTGATAAAGTCATTTTTACGGCAGTTATGCGAACGGACACACACTCAGACAGACAGAATGAACAAAGTCATAAACATTTTACAATTATATTGGAAAGTGTTAAAAATGGATGACAAGTTCCCTCCCGCCTATTTCTTGGGCGAGGACTACCCTGTTCCTTAGTATCGCCGTGTAGTACAACGCTCTCCGTAGGTTAAGGATATGCAAGAATGGGAGCTGAAACAAGCATTTCTTTAAGCCGATAGATAGAAGGCGCCTTCATATTCCTCGTCAGTTCAAATTTATTGACATTATATAATTTTGATTATCACTCCGGAGGTTGGCTACAGTCAGTGCTGGCATCCAGGAGTGCATGCCGCGGCATTAAAGACATGCATGTTGATAACTGGGGAGTAAGGTCACTACCCCTTACCGCCATTGTGTAAGCACTTTACGTTGCTCTCCTTCTTCATTTTTATTTTTACATATTAACTCTTTATATATATATATATATGTATATATATGTATATATATAATAATAGAGGTTTGAAAATCCAATGAACGAAAAATAAGAAGATGCAACACGATAAACCTAACTTTCTAAAACACCCACAGAATAAAATATAATACAGCAAATCATCAATCAAATGGAAAAAAATACGAGCTGCATTTGCGCAATAAATTAAATGCATTTTGCATTTTCAATCCAATTACTTAATAACTTTAAATTCTTTATTTAATCATATTTGCATAGTATCCTTCATATTTTAGTAAGCTATACCTATGTATATATATATATATAAGTATATATATATATGTGTATATATATGTATATATATATATATATATGTATATATATGTGTATATATACATATATAAGTATAGTAAGCTATACCTATGTATATATATATATATATGTATATATATATATATATATATATGTATATATGTGTATATATATATATATATATATATATATATATATATATATATATATATATATATATATATGTATATATATATGTATATATATATAAGTACATATATATATGTGTATATATATGTATATATATATATATATATATATATATATATATATATATATATATATATATATATATATATATATATATATATATATATATATATATATATATATATATATATATATATATATATATATATATATATATATATATATATATATGTATATATATGTGTATATGTATATATATATATATATATATATATATATGTATATATATATATATATATATATATATATATATATATATATATATATATATATATATGTATATATATATATATATATAACTAATTTAAACGATTTGAAAAAAGGAAAAGGGGAAAACCATATGAATTGCATAAAAATGGCTGAGAGGGATAGCGACCTCTCATTCCCGTTTTAAGTACTTTTCGTCTAGACAACGCCCACGGATACCAATGCAATTCAATGACAGATCCCCGTAGCATGTGCAAAAATGAAAGCTCCATAATGCAGAAAAGGAGGCCTCAGAATGCAGACAGAAAGAAGACAGAAATGGAACGACGAAATCACGTTGGCAATGATGCTACCTACTAAAACGTATCGTCCGTTTCGCCATATATAGTATGTACCCATACGCATGCGTACCTCGATTCTTCAAATATGATGTCATATTAACAAGTCATTAAAGAATGAATAATCCTCTTCTTTAAAGAAAGAATTGTAAATATCTTTAAGGAAATTCCGTGGGTAATGATTTTTAAGTGCTTCCTGTAAAATGAGTTTGTTGCATGTGAGACAATCTTTTTTGAAAGTATTATTATTACGATTTCTTCTCAGATGTCCTGTTATGATGTTGCGGAAAATATTCCTAGACAAATTCGACTTCCATCCAATTATTTGGTTAATCTTCATATCATAATTATTACGTTTATTGAACAGAACTGTATGAATTCCATTTTTATGTTTGTATCTAATGGTTATGTCCAGGAAATTAACTTCGTTTTTGACACTATTAGGGTTCTTGATAAGATCCAATTCCGGAGGATAAAAGTCAAATTCCAATCCAGGAGTATTTGAGTAATGGCCTAAAATCACATCGTCCACATATCTGTAATATGGCATTTCATATAATACATGATTATTCCTTTCGAAATATGTTAAATATATGTCAGCCAGGACTGATGAACAGCCCCCGCCCATAGGAATACCCCTAATTTGTTGATAAAAGACACCTCCGTTACATAATATGTTCTCAAACAAAACGATCTGAATTAAATCCATATACCTTCGTAAAGTGATTACTTTTTTAAGATTGTATTCTGTATGTACCAGTAAAAGTATTTCATGCAATTTTTTAAGATCAATGTTGTTGAAAAGGTCCCGGAAGTCATAACTGGTGAACTGTATATCTTTATTGCAATACTTCAGTCTTTTAATTACTTCAGAGCTGTTTTTTATGATTATTGGATTTTGTACTAATAAAGCTTTATATGCAGGTTTAAGTATATTCATAAGTTTTTTGTTAGCCAATGTAATATATGTATTACATCCTACAGTTACAGTACGAAATTT
Organism: Amaurobius ferox; assembly: GCA_951213105.1. Taxonomy (NCBI): domain Eukaryota; kingdom Metazoa; phylum Arthropoda; class Arachnida; order Araneae; family Amaurobiidae; genus Amaurobius; species Amaurobius ferox. The sequence goes on along the minus strand of OX578149.1, from coordinate 112,473,768 downwards.
CACGGGTGTTTTATGCAGTTTTGGAATGAGTACTAAATAAGGAAAGGACACATTTTTTATATTGATGCCAATTCTTTTATATAGAGCCCTGATTTTATTTGTCATCACAGTTAAATTATAAGGTAAAGGTTTGTACATTGTGGGATCCATGTAAGATTTCTGTAAGCTTTCTATGTAATAAGGTTTGCAGGTAATTGCGTAGTTCGATACCACTTTATCAGTATATGTGATCACAAAACGTTCATGTACTTCCCTGATAGAAGAGGGGATGATTGAATTCCATTGAATATTGAGTTTGCTATTATAATGGTTGACAAAACAGTTTAGGATATTATATTTCCATTCATCAAAGGCTTTTATGGGTAAACCATATTTAATAGCTAATTTATATATGAAAGAATCCAAATCTAGATTAAAATCTTCTTTCACGTGGTCAAATTCTTGTCTGCGGAATTTTGTTCCTTTTTCAAAAAGATTATGACCACGGATCGACCTTCTACGAACATAGAACTAAGGCATTACCATGTCCATGAATTTTCAAACTGTGTGATTACAATACTGGATATTGTACCTCGCCTCCAGGAACGTCTGTGGTGGGAGTACACGCATATTATGCAATACGGTTCTGCATTCCCATTTGGCCTTAACACGGCAATTTTAAATGAAAATTATAATCTGGATTACTGTAAAAATGCAGATTCAGTCCCGGTATCCAGTTATTGTCATTTGCATAAGACATCTAGATGGAAGCGAGGAGGCAACAATGGATATATTAAATTTGAAGACACTAAAGCAAAATTGGAAAATCTCATGGTATCGTTTAACAATAATACTCCGATCAACAATAATTGGATAAAAAATTTTGTTTATGGAATCAGAAGGAAATACTTACGTAGAATTTGGGAATATATCATTGATCACCTGGCATCTATTGATCCTAATGAAAAACAACACTTTTATTTTGCCATATTGCTCGATTTTATAAAATTGAAGGCTCAGAAATCTTATGTCATCTTGAAGTGTCAGCCCAATAAAGAAATCCACAAAGAGTACTTTGTTACAACCTTTAAAAATAAGACATTTGATAGAATACCTTTCAAACTTTTGTTCAATCAACTGAACGAGATGATTCCTATAGCTAACATCAGAGTAAAGCTTACATACCGTTATGTACGACCCTACGGAAGAAGATTATACAATTATAACCAAATTAGTAAAAATATATCTTTGATGAATAGTGGGGTATGTAAATGCCATCTTAGTGATTTACGAGACAAACACCATAATCATATAATTACAGGTAATCTTGAAGTGATTGATGATTTGCCTTTAAGTAATCTTTTTGAAAAAGGAACAAAATTCCGCAGACAAGAATTTGACCACGTGAAAGAAGATTTTAATCTAGATTTGGATTCTTTCATATATAAATTAGCTATTAAATATGGTTTACCCATAAAAGCCTTTGATGAATGGAAATATAATATCCTAAACTGTTTTGTCAACCATTATAATAGCAAACTCAATATTCAATGGAATTCAATCATCCCCTCTTCTATCAGGGAAGTACATGAACGTTTTGTGATCACATATACTGATAAAGTGGTATCGAACTACGCAATTACCTGCAAACCTTATTACATAGAAAGCTTACAGAAATCTTACATGGATCCCACAATGTACAAACCTTTACCTTATAATTTAACTGTGATGACAAATAAAATCAGGGCTCTATATAAAAGAATTGGCATCAATATAAAAAATGTGTCCTTTCCTTATTTAGTACTCATTCCAAAACTGCATAAAACACCCGTGAAATTTCGTACTGTAACTGTAGGATGTAATACATATATTACATTGGCTAACAAAAAACTTATGAATATACTTAAACCTGCATATAAAGCTTTATTAGTACAAAATCCAATAATCATAAAAAACAGCTCTGAAGTAATTAAAAGACTGAAGTATTGCAATAAAGATATACAGTTCACCAGTTATGACTTCCGGGACCTTTTCAACAACATTGATCTTAAAAAATTGCATGAAATACTTTTACTGGTACATACAGAATACAATCTTAAAAAAGTAATCACTTTACGAAGGTATATGGATTTAATTCAGATCGTTTTGTTTGAGAACATATTATGTAACGGAGGTGTCTTTTATCAACAAATTAGGGGTATTCCTATGGGCGGGGGCTGTTCATCAGTCCTGGCTGACATATATTTAACATATTTCGAAAGGAATAATCATGTATTATATGAAATGCCATATTACAGATATGTGGACGATGTGATTTTAGGCCATTACTCAAATACTCCTGGATTGGAATTTGACTTTTATCCTCCGGAATTGGATCTTATCAAGAACCCTAATAGTGTCAAAAACGAAGTTAATTTCCTGGACATAACCATTAGATACAAACATAAAAATGGAATTCATACAGTTCTGTTCAATAAACGTAATAATTATGATATGAAGATTAACCAAATAATTGGATGGAAGTCGAATTTGTCTAGGAATATTTTCCGCAACATCATAACAGGACATCTGAGAAGAAATCGTAATAATAATACTTTCAAAAAAGATTGTCTCACATGCAACAAACTCATTTTACAGGAAGCACTTAAAAATCATTACCCACGGAATTTCCTAAAAGATATTTACAATTCTTTCTTTAAAGAAGAGGATTATTCATTCTTTAATGACTTGTTAATATGACATCATATTTGAAGAATCGAGGTACGCATGCGTATGGGTACATACTATATATGGCGAAACGGACGATACGTTTTAGTAGGTAGCATCATTGCCAACGTGATTTCGTCGTTCCATTTCTGTCTTCTTTCTGTCTGCATTCTGAGGCCTCCTTTTCTGCATTATGGAGCTTTCATTTTTGCACATGCTACGGGGATCTGTCATTGAATTGCATTGGTATCCGTGGGCGTTGTCTAGACGAAAAGTACTTAAAACGGGAATGAGAGGTCGCTATCCCTCTCAGCCATTTTTATGCAATTCATATGGTTTTCCCCTTTTCCTTTTTTCAAATCGTTTAAATTAGTTATATCCTGCTTCAGTATATAGTGCTGCATTGCGCCTTTTTCTGAGTGGTATTATATTACATTTTTACGTATATTTCATATTTGTATAGTTCTATATATATATATATATATATATATATATATATATATATATGTATATATATGTGTATATATATATATATATATGTATATATATGTGTATATATATATATATATATATATATATATATATATTGTCATGTATATATATATATTGTCAAAAACATTAGAAAAATCAAAAAATCGGAAAATAAGATGCATTAACATTAATGTTTTGAATTTTATTTTCGCAAAAAAATATAACTTTTGTCAGTATTGAAACTACGTTTTGTGCGCCCTTATAATGGTGTATAGTGGCATTCTCGATTATCCAGTTTTCCTATGAATTCTTGTTTAGTAGGAATTTTCATCTATGATTCATATTCATATTCAGTTCTGCATGTTTGGGAAGTTGTATTCTGAATTGCTTGTCCAGTCTTCAGCTTAGACTCACTGGACGGGTTTGGGAGTATTTCCGTGAACGTTCGTACTGCCTCCCTGGTAGAATTTCGACTTGTTCATTCCGGTGCTTCTAGATTAAGTTGTTGAGGTTGATTGTGTATACACGTGGTAGAAGAGGAATGATTTATGCCGCATGGTAATACAATTTTCTTAATGTATCCTTTTTTCATTTTTTCATTTTTTGATGCCTGTAGTCTGAG
>OX578149.1:111844990-111864990 GCA_951213105.1 Amaurobius ferox | reverse complement strand
TTCTGCTAAACGGATGCCAACATTGCGTTTGGTACTGCCAATATAAAATTTATAGTTACCATCGGTAGACAAAAGGGGAATCACATACACCCCAGCATAGCTTTTAAAGTCATCCATCTCCCCAAGTTTATCAAACCGTATTCGTTCTGATCATTTAATAATTGTCATTTACTAATCGTATTTATGCAAATTTGTCATCTTTACTGGTCTATATATGATCGATCCTTTTTAATTTCCATGTTGCCACTGATGAAGAGCGTATTAACGCTCAAAAGCGCTCTGGCCTTTTACCATTTTTTACGTCTTATAAGAAGTGTAATAAAATACCTTCTATCAAAGTTGAGCGCTCAATCTTATTTATATATATATTCCTTTGAAAGTGGTCCATAAATTGCATCAACAATCTTATGCTGTTACTAGCAAAGTAAATCTTGTCAGGATATTAAAGATAGCAATGTAAGCAAACTTTCATATTGTAATATCGAAATCACGTTTGTGTCAATATGTAAACATGCATTTCTGGCTAAAGCGGATTTTTTCGAGAAATCAGCATTCCTATGTGTACTTTGACATGGGAAACAGATTTAGCCAGTTCTCTTTGATACTAAATTGAAATGGAATGGAAGGCTTAACGAACAAAATAAAAGTATTTAACCAGTAATTAACAATTTAAAATAGCGACATCGTATAATTATTTCCACTAGTAAAGGGAACAAGTGAAAAATTCCCAATTTTCCATTTCACAAATTAAGAGAAAAATTCCTATTTTCCAATGCACAGAAAGAGTGAAACATTTCAAACTTTCTAATTCAGAGGACATGTGAAAAATTCCCAAGTCTCTAATTCAAATCATTTCCAAGTATATCATAACTGACAGCATTTGAAACGAAAAAGAAAAACGAGATATATGCTCGGATGCTCTAACTATAAACAGTCATAAAACTGTACAACCGCATCGAATGTGTTCGCGAAAAATAATTGACAAGACAGAACATTTTTATACCGCTGTTCTTCATCGATTTTCGCTTTTATGACTTTTATCAGCACCTTTTCCGTCTGACAAAATTTACTGCATCCAACAATCCTCGTTATTAAGTGTTAATTAAAAAGTTTTAATTTGCGCTGGGAAGTTTCTACTCAAAAATTAAATTATGATGCAATTCGTCTGTGCCGCAGCACTTTGATGCTGCTTATATAGAATCTGGGACCGAGGTTGTAATTAAAGAGTCATCTAATTGAGTAATTGAACTGTAGCTGGAAAGTTCAAAGTAGCACGAAAATGATTGGAAAACAAGAAAAATCCTTGTAGTGTTAAACTGAATTTAGTATGAGTTTGGGAAAGGCGTGGTTCTAGGGAGAAATGTTGTTAATGATTATGGCATGAATCCGTCGTAGTGATTAAAATAAATATTTTATTACTAGTTTGATGGTAACGATATTGATTTTTGGATTTATGGGTATCAGCTTGATAAGTAAAAAGCTTGATGTGATCAGCACATGAATTTCACTACATACATTTTTTTATTTCTCTTTTAAGGGCACACGGAACATAAAATGGGTCAAATTTTCGAATTCTCAATTATAGTCTTAAAAAATAGAGCGGACTCAGACGATTCCAGAAATATATAATTTGTATAGATTTGGAATATATAAACACCCAAAATAAAGCATTTAAATAGGTAAACAAACAGTGCCACGCCACCTGCATTTAAAGGGACATGTGTTTTCAAGCGCCCTTCCTCACTGAAAAGGGCAAATCCTATTATTTTTAACCCCATGATTTTTTTTCACTTCTTTCTCCAGTTGCCAAACTATATTTTCCCCCTTCAGTGTTTTCAGAAGCTGTGTGAACAGATTTGATCACTGTTTATTTACAACGTGGTGCTTGTTGTTTTGTTTGCGATTTCTCTAATCTATATTGCTATTGTCAATTTGCTTCTATTTTATTCATAAAATTTTGTTTTTGAACAAAGTCACGATTAATTTTATTATTTAAAGATATTTTTATCTGCTAAATATTTGGAGAATATGCCTAGAAAAATGTGTTTCGGTAAGCGTAAGTTAACGCAACCTGCATACTCGTAAGAGTACAATTAGTATTGATAACAATTCATCGATGACTATTAATGCTTCTGAAATGAAGATTGATTTATCTGCTGCTAAAGATGATGATTTAGAGTCTAAGGAAAGTAAAAATATTATTATTGACTTGGATTTATTATTGACTTTACTGAACAACTTTGCAAAGTGTAAAAACTGTGGGCGAACTGAAACTTTAATGCCATTGAAGAAGAAAGCAGTCGAAAAGGACTTGCTATTAGTTTAACGTACATATGTACTTCTTGTGAACATTTAACAAGTAAAATGACATCTAAAATATCCAGAAAGTCTTATGATATAAACATTCGTCTCACATATGCAATGAGATGTATAGGAAAGGGGGAAAAAAGCTGCATACACTTTTTGTGCACTGATAAATTTGCCTCCTCCTCCATTTGAATTTCAAAAATTTATCGAAACATTGCTCCCAGCATTATCCGAAGTAGCTGATGAATCAATGAAATGAGCTATTGCTGAAACTATTGCAGATAATGATGGTAACACTGATATATCTACTGCTTTCGATGGTACATGGCAAAAGCGGGGCAATTCATCACTGAATGGAGTCGTATGAGCTACTTCACTTTACAATGGTAAAGTTATTGACGTTGAATGCCTCACAAAATATTGTATTAAATGTGGGAATAAATGCATAGGCCCCCACAACTGCATCAAGAATTTTGAAGGTTATAGTGGAAGTATGGAGGTTGACGGTGTCATGAAAACCTTTGAACGCTCTGAGTCATTGAGAGGAGTGCGATATGGGAATTATCTTGGAGACGGTGACTCGCGAGGTTTCAATAAGGTTAATGAAGCAAAATTTTATGGCCCTAACGTCGAAATTGAAAAACTAGAATACATTGCTCATGTAAAAAAAAATGGGAACTCAATTAAAAACATTCGTAATGAATTGAAGACCACGAAACTTTCTGATGGCAAAAAGATATCTTGACGCGGTCGGTTGACATATGCAGTAATCATGCGAATTCAGAACTATTATGGTTTGGCAATCCGTCGTAATATAAGCACATCCATAGATGATATGGCAAAATCCATATGGGCAATTTATTTTCACAAACTTTCAACTGATGAAAAACCCCAACATGGTTTATGTTCCATGGATTTGGAAACTTGGTGTGGTTACAATAAAGCCTTAAACAATGGTGAAAATTATAATCACAAACACTCTTTGCCAGAAGCTATACTTTCTGCTGTTAAAAAGGCTTTCCGTTCTCTTTATGACTGAAAACTTTTGAGAAAATGCACACATGGTAGAACTCAGAATCCAAATGAGAGTTTCAACCATTGTTTATGAGAATGCTTACCAAAAACTATTGTTGTTTCAATAAGTACTTTGAAATTGGGTTTATTAGATGCTGTGATTTGTTTTAATGATGGTGCTTATAATCGAACAAAAGTTCTAAAACATTTGGGAATTGAACTCGTCCATAATATGAAATATTCTTTGTGAAAAATCGATGAGGCTTGAGTTCGAGAAGCATCACTAAGTATCCAATATCTCTCTAAATCAGCCAGAGTGAAAAATAAAACGCTAAAACAGAAAAAAATTGATGCTGAAATGTTAAAACAAAATGATTATGGTTCTGGAAGGTTGTAAAATAATATATTTTAAGCATTGTGGTTGTTCATATAGTTTTTTTTTTGCCTTTTTCTCAAAATATGCTTTTTTATGCTTTGGTACACTTTTATAAAAATCTATTTAAGATAGAGAGTTGAAATTTTCCAAAATTGTATAACAAATTTATTTCTTTAAAAATACCTAACAATGTAAATCTGAGTGGGAAAATTTTGAAAATAATGAGAAATATGTTCTTAAAATTTTTAGGATTTTTAAAGTTCTTTAGTAAAAAATTGATTTTATTTCTTTTTAACCAAAATTAAAATTGCATATTATTCTCAAATAGTACATTTTCTGCTATCATACCAAATTTTAAGGTGATAAACTCAATAGATTTTTAAAAAAGCTTACCGAATGGACATATTGTTCAAAAGATTTCATATAGATATATAAAAAGTTAATTAGCTCTAGAAAACTAATTTATCCAGCTAATTAATTTATTTTGCTTTAAATATGGACTATAATTCATATGTTAACTGTGGAAAAAAATCTCAGTTCTATATCTATTTTTAAGTCAAATAGAAGTCGTTGAATCTTTTGCAAAAATTGCTTCATTTAACTTGCCGAGAAGTCTAATGTGCCCTTAACAATAGAAGTAGTATAATTTTTATAGCGCGAAATAGTTTAAAATTAATACGTAATTGAAATTAAATCAGAGTAAAAAATAGAATCTAACTCCCATTCCAGGTAAAATAATCCTTTTGCTAGATTTGTCTTATTTATATAATCATCAGTATGGAATATTCAATACCTGCAATGACCGCAAAACTTTTCTTGTGTACAACAAACTTATAAACCTCTACGATAACGAAAAATATCCCTTACTGTCCACTTCAAATATTAAAGAAAAGACTATATTCTCAGTAGTTTCACCGATTTCATGCGGAAATCGTTGGTTAGGCTTCCTTTTGAGACATCAATTATTTCCACAACACGAATACATTTTGTACTAAAACTTATTTACTCATCAATATAACACTAATTTTTGAATTGTCAATCATCTGGAAAGAAACTTTCTAACAGTATTCGTAATGTAACAATATTCGTTTTTTACATTTCATGTAATCTAAAATCAAAACAAAATATGAAATATGAATTTCATAAGTTTGGAAATTAAATACCATTTCTAAATATTCTGTGAACTACTATATAAGAAATCGTAAATATTTACACCTACGAAAAATAAACTTTAAATACACTTTACGGAAATTCATAAAACTTCTTCTTTGATCATCATTTGTTTACTTTTTAAAAATGATTTCCGTTAAAATATTGCACCTCAAGCAATCATTATGACTAATTTGGAAGTTTTAATTAATACCCGCACACAACTACAAGCCAACGTGCGATTGAAGTTATAATTAAAAATTAGTCTGATTGGGTCTTTGAAGTATACTAACTGCTGATTTAAAAATGATGGAAAATAATTCAAGCAAAAAAATAATTAACTGGATTGTAGCGCATCTCGATTCTCTTATACCAGATGTCATAATTTTTTTCAAATTTCACAAGAAAAAAATTTGAAAAATCAATAGTTGGTCCGAATTATTACAACTATAGCGTGTTATCCATCACTATAAAGGACTTAGAACCCAGAGGTAACGATGCTTGCCCTCATAGGGAGTCTAATTACGTCACGAAAAAAAATGTATCATGGCTATTTTTCACAACAATTATTGAAACTATTAAGTTTCGGGATCATGGAGCCATAAATAAATCTTTTTATGCATGATTATATCAAATTTTGTCTTATGCTGCCATGTTAAGAAAAATGTAAAATTTTGAATAAAGTTTGAACTTTCAGCTCGAATTTAAGAAAACACTATCTAGTTCTGGATTTTTCTATAACAGCGACGGATATAAACTTTCGTGAAAATCTATTAATATTTGTGGCTGCTAAAGTGTACATAAGTCGATTACAGACATCAAACGTACACACAGACAGACAGACAGAGGGAAATCATTTCAAAAATTGTCAAACCGTGTTTAAAAGGTCTTGAAATATATATTGGCATCAAAATCTCGAATTCTATATTTTCGGGAAAATAATACTTTCTCTATACTGTACTATATTAAATAGTATGAGAAAATAGAACTATATGTTCAAAACAAACTATATTGTTTTCATAACTAAAATAATTGTGTATGATTTTGTAAGAAAACAATAAAAACCAAATTGCAGTAACTGTTAATTAATTTCTATAAAAATTAATGAGATTCTATAAATTAGAAATAATTCTGCCTTAATTCATTTAATCAAATGATTCAAATGAAACGTACTACTTTCTCTATACTGTACTATATTAAATAGTATGAGAAAATAGAACTATATGTTCAAAACAAACTATATTGTTTTCATAACTAAAATAATTGTGTATGATTTTGTAAGAAAACAATAAAAACCAAATTGCAGTAACTGTTAATTAATTTCTATAAAAATTAATGAGATTCTATAAATTAGAAATAATTCTGCCTTAATTCATTTAATCAAATGATTCAAATGAAACGTATCCACAGTAGGGGTAATAAAATTATTGATAAGTTCAGATTAATTGTTGATCATTGTTAAGCAATAATATAAACTAATTTCTAATTAAAATAGGTATACAAAGTCTATTTTTTGGAATAATATGGATATAAAAATTGTTCCAGATTAGTTTCTTTACATAAAAACATTGTATAGCTTAAGAAAAGCGTCTTATAATAATACATTTGATTGTGAGATTAAAATTTAAATTAATTCATATATTCTTATTACTTAAATTGTCAACTTCCTTCTTAATATTCCTATTGCTTAATTGCATTCCCATCTTCTCACGGAATATAATCCGAAAAAATTACAAAAATTCGAATATGGTTATGCAGGCATTGACTGTCATGAAATGTTGAGTTAGTTTCAGTTAGTGCATTTACACTTTAATTCAAGATAAACTTTCTATTATATAAATAACGTTTCAGAAACAGAAAAAGTATAACTATGTTAAAAACATAATTTTTATCAAATTGATATAAAATATGAAGGAGCACAATAAAAAAAATTGTTTGCCAAAATCATTGTTCTGTGGATTTTGTGCAACAGTATTTCGAAAAGAAATAGTAAAGTCATTGCACAGTGGAGGGAAATATGTCTGCTACTCACATCTATTTTAGACAGAAAATTCAACAAAAAATAACAGGTTTTCTATGTTTTAACAAACGGGTACTATTCGCAAAGTTCCGAAACTTTGCTATAAAGCACATAATTGAACTTATCATGAAAAGGAATTAAATGTCAGGTTATCCAATTGTTTGTTTCAATCGCAACAGTTTATGTACCCTACAACAACAAATTAAGAGTACAGCAATTAAATTAAAATGGAAACTTACTAAAATACAGAAAAATGTAAATGTACTAAATTGCAGCAAAATGGAAATGTACTAATTACAGCAAAATGAAAGAAATGTGGATCCACAACAATACAGAAGCTACTTTCCAGATATCATAAATAATTACAACCTAGACTGAATCATTCTTGGAAACAAATTGATATCAATGAATAATTTTATAATGTATGCTTCCAATCGATGTTCACTTTTATAACTTTTAATGGCCCATGGCTGTTTGATAGAAGAATGTTACGGGAACAATACAGTTAAATTACCGATAGAGCTACGTGAACAATATTCGTGATTAAGTGGTAATTAAGAAGTTTGAAACGAGTCAGGTAAAGTTTTAATTAAAACCAAATAATGATCCAATTTTCGAACGACGTGGTCTTTGAAGTTGCGGACAGCCAAGTTATCGCGAAGATAATAAAGGGAGATATCGACAAAATTAAGTCTTTTCGTATAAATTCAATGCTTTCGAAGTGAAATTCCAATAAAAGTACGAAAATAAACGTTTCAAATTTTTCTACCTTCTCCAATGGAACAAGTAGTGTTCTGTTTCAAAGGCAGGTAAATGTGGCAGGAGCACTTTTAGTCGTATAACTAAACATTGCAATGTAAATTATGAAATCATTACAATTAATTGCGGGTGTAATTGAATATATGAGGAACATGACAACCTGGCGGATTTGGGATAATTCAGTAAGTTTAGAATAACTAAGAGATACTTAGACGAACGACTTCCATGTGCGTTTCTGATCAATTGGTATTTTATTTTTAGTCAATTTAAAAGCTAATTAGAGTTAGAACAAAATAGTAATAAGTATCGGGCAAATGAAAGTTGGGTTGTCCACTTGGCTCTGTTTTGATGAGGAAGATGCATGGTCCAACCTGACAAAGTCGACATGAATTTAAAGTTGGATAGCTGAGTACAAATCAGGAAATATGATTTTGGCACTTAATTTTGGCTGATTGTGGTTTATCTAATGTTTTATAAGTTTAAACAATATTTAACTTGTGTTACTATTTTCAGCATTCATTGCCTATAACTTATTGATATGGTATACACCTCAAAGCCTCTCAGCATAATGATGTCCATCAGCCTTGCATATGACCCCTCTAGACCGCACATCTCCAATCCACAAGCCCTCACCGATGCATGAAGTGCAAGTCTCTATTTGGTACTCCAGCTGCAATTTGCAAGATAATAGGAGACCCCCTCCTCGCAAACTATCATCCTAGATTACACTAATGTCAATATCCAATCAATAGCTGCAACTCCAACAAGGGTATTTCTAAACCTTCTATTAATCTTACCTTCTATTAATCAATCTAAACCTTCTATTAATCTTACATATGATTTAGAATACTGAAATACCTCCAAGCTACTAAACAACAGGACTTATCTACCTAGAAAATATTTACAACCAAATGAATAACTCAACTGTAAATACAAGGACATATAAACTGCAAACAATGCTTGTTACAAAATAATGGTATTGCACCCAGACACTGTAAATATTACAATTTTATAACTAATGTTTCAAAACCCCACTGAATAAGATTTTCCAAACCTTAATGGCGTCAGCTAATGTACTTTACTGTTAGAAGGAGGTAACCTTTCATTGCACAAACCTCGTCTTGACGTTTATTTTTTGGTACCATGGCATCGTTGTATTAACTAATCCACCTGTCGACGTTTATTTATCATACATAAATTCCAAATATTGACTTCTATTTGATTTGAGCTTGTTAAGGCATTCAGCAATGTAAAATGTAATAAATTTTTCCGTCTTTAACTGCTGAACTTAAAACTGAAAAATAAAACTTTGGATAGTGGTGATATCAACCGATTTCAGAGGACAAAATATGCCCCTTTGAAACAAATTATACAATTCAAAATAACGCTAATACTGTAACATGATGTACGATCGTAATATTTATCTACAACATATTTTTAAAAAGTTAGCAAGCTTTTTAGAAAGCAGGCAATATCGAACCTACAAGATTAGTGAAATTGCTACAAATCCAGGCAATCATGATATGCTACAACCAAGATAATTTTATTCTGGCAACAAATTGCCCAAGGCAAATAAATTCTCGATGCACACCAAGTATCGATTCAAACTATAATGACTCTTAACAGTACCCGGTTGTTTGACAAATTTTTATGCCCCGTGAACAATTATAATGATTAAGTGCTAATAAAGCAGTTTTAAACGATCCAGGCACAGCTTAAATTAAAACAAAATTATGATATAACTTTCCAACAGTTTGGAAGTTTGGAGTTGTGAAAAGTCAAGTTGCCGCACCAGGTTGTAATTAAAGATTATCAATAATTCTTTCACACTTCATGAAAAGTAAAATGTAGGTACAGGAAAATATTATAATTCCATTTATTTCTCTCTGCTATTTTGTCGGAAGGGGAGAAGAGAAATGGTAAGATTTTCGCTTTTATTGAGAGGATAGAATTTTATAAATGTGTTAATTTAAAATTAAACAAAAATTAGAAAGTAAACTAAGTGAACTGATAATGGAAGGGTTAGGTTGGCTTTACGACGTTCTGAGATCAGTATCGTGAGACGGAAATTAAAATGTATTTTCTATTGATATTCCACTAACGGTAAATGTTTTATTGCTCACCAAGAAAGCATAAAAATACGCATTTTTAAAGGCAGGAACTTTCAATCAAATGCGATGACGAATTATTGCTTCCAGGTGGCATGAAAAAGATACATTTTTAAAAGACAAGAAAGTTCAATCAAATGCGATGGCGAATTATTGCTTCCAGGTGGCATAAAAAGATGAACTATTAAAAGACAAGAACGTTCAATCAAATGCGATGACGAATTATTGTTTCCAGGAACCATAATACAGACGAATTTTTAAAACACAAGAACGTTCAATCAAATGCGATGATGAATTATTGCTTCCAGGAAGCATAAAATGTGGCTTCTCAATACATTTCTAGAAGAAAATTGACTGCTTCATCAAAATAAAATGGCATAAGAAAGGAAAATTATTGCATTTGGATTTATATTCTCTGCAATCAAATGAGCAAACCTTCTTTTCCCCATTTTTATAATAAAACTGACACCATGGATTAGAAGTTATCAGGAATCCATTGTTTATTGTATCACTATCAATTCTTGAGATATTAAAAATCTCACTTTTGCTCAATGAATGCAACGTTTTTCACATTATGTAAACTTTGCTATGTTTTTTAATGGGTAGCAACAACAATCTTAGTAATTTCAAATAAATATGTAAATAATAAAGCTCTAATTTATGCTACTTTTTCCATTATATTGCAATATGTTAATCTGTAGAGCAGGTTATGTGTTGAACACATCAGACGCTTTTTATATAATTTCAAATATCAAACCTAAGCGAGTAACATATTTTGAAGACACTTGGGCATTCAACAAAATATCTACCGTTAAACATTTCTACTTATACCCTCTTTGATATTTAGTGTTACTTAAGAGGCTTTAAACTAGCAAACTGCAGGTTTACCTAAAGTAAAATAATCACTTAAATTTTGAACCGCAGATAAGATCTTTGAGGTTGTGAAATACGAAGTTGCGGCTGAGGTTGCAATTAAAGATTATCCCACCAGAAAGTAATTATTTTCTATACCGGAGAAATTCTGTTTCGGAAAGAAAAAATATATTTCATCACGTCTATCTGATTTAATAGTTATAAACAAATGAATGATCTGTATTCGTCTTTTACTGAGCAGGTAGCATGGTTTGACGGTACATATATAATATAACTGTAAGACCTTTATTGCTGATTCCCGCTGGTTGCTTACCACCAGAGGGTTTCTTTACAAAGAAAGAACAGTTTCTCTCTTTGAAGTTAGAAAGGATTCTACATAAGATTTGGAAATTATGGTGCCTAAAATATAACATGTGGTGTGTAAATAACAGTTTGGACCTTATTTCGTGAATGCCAAAAATTAATAAATGTTACAATATGGATGAAATAATTGTTGTACCCTTGAGAGGATACTTTGCTTGAATGATATGCCCATTACGCTTAATCTTAATATTTGCTTTTATAGTATTCAGATTAATATCTGACTTCAACATAGGCGTTTTAATTAATCTCAGTCGTACAAAATGATAATGTATACAATATTGTATACATATTTATTTGTAATTATGCAAGATTTGAAGTTAGCTGTAGTGTTATGGGGATTTTATTTAAGTGCAAACAAACCTGATTTAAATTTTGCCACATACAGACTATTTGAAAATTGGCCACATAATCTATAGTTTGCCGTTTTCAAACGTAATTGACATTTAGCTGTAGATTCACAAAATGTAATGAAAACACACAGAATTTAGCATCACTGTTATTGAAGTTATTGTCTGCTGCAATTACACAGAATCAGATGCTTTAAACGGGATTTTAATTTGATGTTTATCTAGGATATCTACATTTGTTGCATTCACCCACAATTTTGTTCTAACCAAACTCTTACAAAATTCTAATTTGATCATTTACTTATGTCTGAAGTATCTATAGTTGAAATCGAACATTTTAACTTTGGTTTTAAATGTCACTAAATACGGATATTGATAATTTTAAATAATAAAAGGCAATGTCTGTCTGTGTGTCTGTCTATGTGTCTGTCTTATACATTATAGGCTCAACGACTGCGCGTCTCAGAGCTACGAAATTTGGCAATCGGAGACCCGGGTTGGAGGGGGGGGGGGGGAGGTGACACGTGAAAACCGATATTTAAAATTTGAATTTTTTTTTGTTATTTAATGTTTTATGGGATTCCGACCGTTTTTCCCCCTTTCCCTCCCTTTTCTCCACCATCCAGACGTCGTAGAAAAAAACAAATCACACGACCGGAAAGAGCAGACAATTGCGAGTAAAAATATATCAGTTTCAAATTTCAGGGACAAACTCTAATATGTTTTAAAGATTTTAAAACAGAAGTCACTTTCGACTAAAAAAACGAAGTTTTATTTTTAAATCCTCGCTTCGGGAAAAGTACCGACAATTTCGACTAATTATTTACATTTTTAGAAAGCTCAAAGATCAGACATTCTTGCAAGCCCAATCTGGTCAAGAAATAATTACAAATAGCCTCCCGTCCGATCCGGATTTTAAGGAAGTCATGATTTTCCATTTCTCGGCGAAACGGCGAAAGAAGTTCGATTTTTCATTCACATGCGAGCGCAGACGCACGGTGTCTCTATGGCGACGGTTTTTAGCCTAGAGACAATTAACAACCGAATTAGTGTTTGGCTGATATATTTGGGCCATGCTCTTGATACGCATGCGAATATCCTGATTGAGAGATTCGCATGGGTATTAAATCATATTTGCAAATGTCACCAGTGATTGCTTTTTATACGGTTTTTGGCCGAGGGACAATTAAAAGCCGAATAAGTGTTTGCTTTTTGTACGGTTTTTGGCCTAGGGACAATTAAAAACGGAATTAGTGTTTGTTTTTTATAAGGTTTTTGGCTCATTATGCTGGATTGAATTGTGGCGATGTATTGTTTACATTGGGTGGTGGTTGCGATCAAAATAAAAAATTTAAACACTCAAGAAATAAAAAAATAAATAAAAATAAAGTTATGGAGATTGTCTCGGTGTATTTATGCATCGGGTGGTGGTGGGGACGATCTTTAAAAAAAAACTTTTTTTCGCTGCATCATTAAAGCAGCAACGTTATTTCTTAAATACTAAATTCACATTCATCATCATCAGTCTCAAAAATACTTTCATGTCATTTGCGATGCAATATTAAAAATGCAGACAAACGGATACAATTTCATTTATGTGAAACAAAAATTAGAGGAGCATACCTGTGTAAAAACATAGGAGCAGCTGATCCCGGCTGCGAGTACACATCAAAGGGATCCCTTTCCTAAGTCTACTGGTACAGAAATCCTCAGAGTCTCACAGTTCACAAACATTAGAAAAAATTCACATTACAAATCAATTTTCAAGACCCCCCCCCTAGAACATTATTTTTCACCTGAAAATTTCATTATTAGTTTTAACGTCATTAAACTAAAACAACCTTCGGTAACTTCACGGGGTTATGGCGTCAGCGAGTTTGCCACGGTCAGAATTTTCAAGGGTAGCAAACAGGCTGGTCGTCGAAGGCGACTAATGATTAAAATAAAGTTAAATGCCTTTGAAATAAAGAAAGTCAAAATAGTGTTGCGTCGTATTTGGTTTAACCAAATGTAAAGGCTTTATAAAACATAAATTATTTCTCATAAATAATGACATTTGATTAAATCTATCCTAATCTTGTTAAGCTGATTTTGTTGAAATTAAAATTTTTAAGACATGGGACTAAAATAACATGACACTAAAAATTAAAGTATTTGAAATAATATGTTACGATTATGGCATGATTATGGTAATACTTTTGACACTAATTTGTCTGTACAATGCCTATACTCAACGAACAATATGAAAACTGTAGCTGAAAATTTGTATGTTTATATTAAAGTTTTAATATAATTCATATTGCACTTGGATTACCATCAGCAGCTATAATTATTTTAATACGTCTTCCAAATGAAAATTTTTATAATTTAGTTCATAAATTTCCTTTAGAAAGGCTTTTATTTAGGACTCAAAATTAAATTATTTGTTTTGATTATTCCACCATAAATATAAAAAATCTGATGTGGGCAACACATGACTTTCCTTATATAATGTAATGAATTTACTACTTTTACAGTAAAAAAATGGGTTTTTCTTGTAGTAGATACTAATATTCTTTCCAAGATATTGCATTTTCGGCAATCAGTCGTCATTTTCATTGATTTAGCGTCATTTTTATCCATTTGGCGAGATTTTCGTTAATTTTGCAACATTTCAAAAAGTCGCCAAGTTGGCGACATCCCGCCAAATTTTGTCAAGCGTTATGGATAAAGAAATAAGTTGTTCTTACAGCAGAAAAATGACTATTGGCGTTCAAGAACAAAAGTATTACTCACAGTATCTTTTTTCATGAATGGAACGAGCTAGACCTACGAGAATGATGTCACTCAATTGATCGCATGGTATTACAAATGAAAAGTGAACATGTTTCTCAATAGGAAATATTTTTTTTCATTTTATATGACTTTTTAATAATTTTTTTGAAAAATGTGCAATATCTCGAGAACGGTTCATGTTAGCGTTCTAAAATTTATGTCAATCGTTTTCTAATAAAAAATTACATAAGACATGTCTATTTGCGTAAATTTATTAGTTGTTTTGATTTTTTACCGATTTTTTCAAAATTTCATTCGAAAATTTTGGGGGATTCTGAACATTCGATTACGTATAAAAACAATAGGCTTCCAGTGTTTACGGATTGTGATTTTTATACCAAATTTGGTTCGAATCGGTCCATTCGTTCGTCAGTTATCGTCTCCACAGACTCACTGACACACACACACACACACACACATACTTTCACACACACACACACACAGACATCACTTCAAAAATGTTTGATTCGTAATCAGGGATGCTTGAAACGTGCTCTCCCGTCGAAAACTCGATTTCGAATTTTCGACCCCGTCACAATACTTTCCTTATACATTATGTATATAAGGAAAGTAATAATTATGAAACAGAGTCAAAATTCAAAGACTTGCCAAGTTTTGGTAAGATCATGGTACAACAGAAAAATAACACTTATATTTCTTAAGTTTATTATTTCCATCTTGACAAATTATTTTTTGCAAACACTGAAATCAAAATAAATTTGGCAAGCTGTAACAAAATCCGTCCGGTTTAACACGGAAACTATTACAAACGTGATCAATATGTTCCTGAAAGCAAATTGCGATGAAAAATTTTACTTCCAGCCCCTCACGTCTTTATAATTTTTAATACATTTGTCCGCTTCACAAACCCCTATGTGCCGTGAACAATCTTCGTGATTAAGTACTAATTAAGAAGTTAGAACTGATACCGGAAAGAGTTTTAATTAAATATAATTAATGCTTTAATTTTGGAACATTATGTCATTTTCAAATTGTGAAAAGTCGAGTTGCTGCAAAGGTTTTAATCAAAGATCAACGCGGATTAAGTCTTCTGAACAAATATCTGTCACTGAAGCAAAAGCATGGAATAGCGAAGGAAGATTTTTCTATCTGAACTTCTGTTACCGGAAAATTGTGAATTTGCTGTTATGAAATAAAAGAGTGGCTAAGTAAGACTAAAACGGCGTAAATAAGCAGAAATAACACAATGATGTAATAAGCTGTTTCGAGGATATGATGTATCGCCTTTGATTGTGCAAGAGAACCAACAAACCCGAAATCCAAAAGAGGAATGAGCTGGATTAAGGGAGAGCTAATCAGAAAGAGGCATAATGTTCAGCCAATCACAATCGAGAAAGGAGACAAACGATTCTCGTGCGCCGAAATATAACAGGAATATCTCGACAAGGTAAATCAGGTTTGAACAACTTTAAATGAGACCCAACAAGACGAAAAATGGGTTAAACGACACATAAGTGTCCAAAAGGAATAGAAAGAAAAAAGTGGAAAACTATTTACAGGGTACTCGCCGAACCGAGGACAAAACGGAGTATTGGTCAAGTCATTAACTATAATTTTTCTGGACGTGGAAGGCTTCAAAGAAGTCAAGATCATAGATCAACGTGAATTTGAAGGAAATCTAACTACAGATAATTTCTTTGTAACGATTAATAAATAAATTTAGTTCACAATTTGCTGCGAAATTTTAATATTTGGAGACCTTTATTGTGAGATTTTACAATGAATCTCACAAAAAGGAAACGAATGAGTTCTTCGTTACCGATATAATAAACGTCAGACAGAAGTACAACTTACTCTTTCATTTATATAAATAATACCACATTTACAATAATAGTTTCTTTGTAGTCTACATTACTGTTGCTAAGAGCAAGTGCAAGCAAATAGTAGTTCTGCAAGACAGACGACAAGGAAACGTAAATAAGAGAAACAAAATTTGCATTTTTTAATATTGTCTGTAGATTAACATATTTTATTTTATATCTTTTTAATTTGTATAACTTCCATGATTTTAGAGTTTAGAGCGCAGAAACGATCGGGTTAATTTAACGGAATTTCAATTACATTTATTGTAAAGATTCTCAAAACACAATTTGGTTTCGATGGTTTGGAGACTCAAACAATGGGTCCCGTTTGATTTGAGGCTCATTTAACGATTGGATCATGCTCAAAGTGAGGAAACATTTAGAAGGATATGAATACAGACATAAGGAAAGACAAACTTCTAAATTTCAAGTGGGTCCATACCAAAGACGCCCTTCAAAATTTCATGAAATTCAGCGTAGACGTTTTCCAGTGATGAAGAGATAGACACATATATTGATCTTCATTTTTATATTGATTTCCATTTTTAAGATTTTCCAACATAGTTGAAAAGCGTTTATGATTTTGATCATTTTGTCTGTCTGTTTGTCCATTTGCACAATAACTGCCGTAAAAATAACTTTATAATAATGAAATTTTAGTATGTTGTTGACACGATTTGTGGGACATATGGGAATAAAAATAAATAATTTCACCCAATTAGTTCCGGATTTATCCCAGGTTAAAAAAATGAAATGCATTGAATTCTATGGGATTTTTATTTTCAAACATATTTTAAACAATGTTAAAAATAACAAAATCTTTCGAAAATTGCAGAAAGTGTTTAAATTATCTCATAAAATGTACAAAATAATTTTTAGAAAAATATGTTAGTTAGTTTTTTAAAGAAAAATTGAAATAATAAGTACATCCATTATATATGAAGACAAAACATGACCATTGCAAAATAAAAAACGGCATCCATTTTTTCTTTCCATTGTGTCTGTCTGTTCATTTGCACGATAACTACCGTAAACTTAACTTTATGATGATGAAATTTTAGTATGTTGTTGACACGATCGTGATTTTCAAATATCGTTTCAATTTATATTTAATATTGCATCCGTCATAAAATTGTTTTATTTTTGCCTATTAACTCTGTATCTAAATTCTGTGACCACGCATTTACAATATTAATTTTAAATGATCACTAAACTTCGGTTATTTCTACAACGAAGCCTAATTATTACGTATGCAGAATATAAACAAATGAAGATATTATAAGGTGAGTTGTATAAGAATTGCTGAATTTTTTCATGCAAAATTATTTATCTGTGAAATCGGGAATATAAGTGAAATGAATGAAATAGTCATTGATTTTGCTCTGAGAGGAATACGATTTATATTTTGATGACGTCATTTGAATGAAGTCCACTTTGCGTAGTTATAATCGTATTTTTCGATGAAGTATTAAGTTTTCAATTATAATAAAATTCTGTAGAACTGTTATAATTTTTAATGTGTTACATTTTAGAGTTGTTTAAGTAAAATTGCATTTCAGTTAGAAATAATTTCATAATCAACGCTTTATGCATTATTGATCTTTCTTGTTTATTAATTGACTGCCTTAAAGTATCATAGAAGACAGCGCTTCGAAATATCTTTTATAATCCTTTAGTTTTAATTGAAAGAAAAGTTTTCAATGTGGAATCATTTAAACAGAAATTACAAAAGTTTGTGGAAAATATCGTAACGTGGACTTGTTATAATTATTTCACCACAAACTAAATTGAAATGATGTTCTGAATAATAAGTTAACATATATAACAGATAAAAATGGCAAAAATGTTTAAAAACAACCATTTAAGTGATAACTTTAACAATGATATCCTCCCACTGTATTCGAATAAATGTAAAATAATTGCTCAGTGTAGACCCATTGCCGTGTGCCATGTTTCTGGAACTACGGTACAGAGTAAAATAAACGCTATTATCTCCTAATTGGATATTTTACTGGAAACTAAATTTGCTCTCTGCGGCAACTAATTTTCTGTGTACCTAGCGAAACGAGATAAAACATATTTTCAGTAGGAAAGTTGAATTTAAACGCAGAGTTAAAATAAGCAATTATAAAATGCGATCATATCCAATATGTTTCAAGACACAAATTAATTGCAGTGAATAATTTTAAATATTATGTACAGTTTGTCTGACCGATTTCTACTTTTATAAATTTTATTGACGTTTGAGTATTTGACAGAATTTTATGCGTTATGAATTATCTCTGTGATCAATTCCTAACTAAAGATATTTGAACAAATCGGACACATACTTTGTTAATACAAATTAACGATGGCGTAAATTATTGACCTAAAAATTTTATAAATTTGAGCTCTCTGTATGCTCTAAGAGGCAAAAACGTATCCCCCCCACAAAAACAAATGACGTGCATGAATGATATGACGGCATATCGTAATTAACTGAAAATTTAATAGATGAAAATGTTCGACAAGATAGAAATATGATCAAATTTCAGCTCACTCTTGTCTGTGAGAAACAATAATAATCCCGTTAGGTTTGACATGCGTAAAAGTCGTAACGACGTAACGTACATAAGTGAGAATTTTATAGGTCAAAATGTTCTAGGAGATGAAACAGTGTACCGACTTTCCGCTCTCTATGTACTTAGGGAGTCGAGAACGAATCCGTAAAATGTACTGAAAGAAGGGACAGAATTCACGTGTAATTAATAAGAATTGTGCGTAAAAATCCATATCAAGGTATATTTGGCGATTAAGTTGGTTAAATTAACTATAATGCATGACCAAAAACTTTAAATTTTAAGGTAATTGGAACACATGAACACTAAAGCACGATCAATAATTTTTACTTTTTTTCTACACACATTTTCCAACTCAAGCAAGTCACTTTCTTCAATGCATAAGGACAGTTTTCTTATGACCAATAAGAACATAAAATTCACATCATAAGTCAATACATTTTTGAAAAGTTTGAGAGAATATTTCTCCAAATCGAACTGTTAATTTGCAAAACGGATTTCAGATTTAGATTCAGCATGGTTCAATCAGTATACATGAAATTTTTCAGTCCTTGGAGTTGCATTTGGCGCTGTGACTTAACATTGTGCTTTTGGAAATGTGATTGAAAAATACCATTATGTTAATCGTGAATATTGTTTTAATTATGCTACGCCGTTTCTGTGAATCTTATATTCTAATTTAGATTTCGTTCATACGCTTTTATTTGTACACTTTGCCATACTGATAAATAGATGAAATGATAAAAAATGCTTTAAGTAAGAAGTATGCTTATACTTACCAAATGTTTTAAATACAAAATTATCGCTCCTTAGTAGCAATCCAAAATTCACCAAATAATCGCAGCCAATATTGGAAATATTAGACCGATATACAAAAGTGAACATTTTGACGGAATTAGTCCAAAATTGGCTTAAAATATTGGGACAATATTACGCTAATATTGGCGTTTCGTTGGAAGTATTTCAATATGACACCAGCATTAGCGTAATATTGTAATTAAAATACGTAGTTAAAAAATTTTGGGGGCCAATACAACCCCAATATTTGCCTATTAAGTACCCCCTATTAAATACTACTAGGGCTGATTCTTTTGAGTTTGCAGACACCTGTATTATTATAATACGCCTCGCAGATTGATTTCATCTCTAACACCTTAACATCACATGGACATATGGCAAAATTTTATGTCCCTTGAAAAACAGTCGTTATTGAGTGCTAATTAAGAAAGTTTTACCGATAGCGAAAGAATTTTAATTAAAAGTAATTAATGGCTTAATTCTTTTTTAACACTGCGGCACTTTGATGTTGTGAAAAGCCAAACTGCTAACTATATAATTAAAGATTTCTGACAAAGATTATGCATTTTGAACTATCTCAGAAATGAAACTCATGTACTGGATAAAAAAAAATTATTTCTCTCTACCATACTTTACCCCGGTGAATAGTGAAATATAATTTTTACTAAAAATATTTATTGCTTTTGATATA